>JBBPBX010004519.1:31532-48233 GCA_038048925.1 Garcialebias charrua | reverse complement strand
TACATTTAACACTGGTGTGTTTGTATAAATGCTGATTCAGAGCTATGACTCTTGCTGTTTTGTACCTTTTGGACTTTTCAAAAATATTTAACTTAATTTACAAAACTTCTTATGCTACTTTTAGCCTTAAACGCTCTCCTTTTTGTTGTTGCCAGATTTAGTTTCTAGCTAGCCCTTTTGTCACTTTTTGCTTTTACTTTCAACCACAAGCTAGTGTTTTGTTACCTTTAGCTAGCCTTTTGATACTTTGATGTTTCAGTAAGCTTTTGCAACTTTTAGCTTTAAGGTTACATTTGTTATTGTTAGCTGTTAGGTTGCCTATTACTACTGGTACTTTTAGATCTTAGGTTACCTTTTGTTACTTTTTGCTTTGGCTACTTCTAGCTGTTGACTTGTGTTTTGTTACTTTTAGCTTTTAACTAGCCTTTGTTTACCTTTAGTTGTTAGGTTGTATTTTGTTACTTTTAGCTTTTAGCTAGCCTTTTGTTACTTTTAGCTTTTAGCTAGCCTTTTGTTACTTTTAGCCTGTTGGTTTGTGTTTTGTTACTTTTAGCTTTTAATTAGCCTTTTGTTACTTTTAACAGTTAGGCTTCCTTTAGTTACTTTTAGCTTTGAACTAGCCTTTAGTTACTTTTGGCAGTTAATTAGCATTTTGTTACTTTTAACTTTTAACTAGTCTTTGGTTACCTAGCTGTTTGGTTGCCTTTAGATAATTTTAGTTTAAGCTACCCTTTGGTTACTTTTAGCTGTTAGCCTGCCTTTTGTTACTTTTAGCTTTGAACTAGCCTTTGGTTACTTTTAGCTGTTTTGTTGCCTTCTGTTACTTTTAGCTTTGAACTACTGTATAGCCTTTGGTTACCTTTAGCTGTTAAGTTGCCTTTTCATAATTTTAGTTTTAAGCTAGCCTTTGTTTACTTTTAGCTGTTAGGTTTGCCTGTTGTTACTTTTTGCTTTTAACTACCCTTTGGTTACCTTTAGCTGTTAGGTTGCTTTTGGTTATTTTTAGTTTTAAGCTAGCCTTTGGTTAGTTTTAGCTGTTAGGCTGCCTTTTGATACTTTTAGCTTTGAACTAGCTTTTGGTTACTTTTAGCTTTTATGTTGCCTTCTGTTATTTTTAGCTTTGAACTAGCCTTTGGTTACCTTTAGCTGTTAAGTTGACTTTTGTTGATTTTAGTTTTAAGCCAGCCTTTGGTTACTTTTAGCTGTTGTGTATTTAGCTTTTAACTATCCTTTGATTGCTTTTAGCTGATAGGAAGCTTTTTGTTACTTTTAGCTTTTAGCCTTTGGTTAACTTTAGCTGTTAGGTTGTCATTTGTTATTTTTAGTTTTAAGCTACCCTTTGTTTACTTTTAGCTGTTAGGTTGCCTGTTGTTACTTTTAGCTTTTAACTAGCCTTTGGATAATTTCGCTGTTAGGTTGGTTTTTGTTATTTTTAGTTTTAAGCTAGCTTTTGGTGACCTTTAGCTGTTAGGCTACCTTTTGTTAATTTTAGCTTTGAACTAGCCTTTGGTTACTTTTAGCTGTTATGCTGCCTTTTGTGACTTTTATCATTGAACTACTCTTTGGTTTAGCTGTTATGTTGCATTTTGTTACTTTTAGCTTTTAACTAGCCTTTGGTTACCTTTAGCTATTAGGTTGCCTTTTGTTGTTTTTATTTTTAAGCTAGCAGTTGGTTACTTTTAGCTTTTAGTTAGCCTTTGGTTACTTTTGGCTTTAAGGTTGCTTTTGTTACTGTTAGCTGTTAAGATGCTTTTTTAGGTGTTACCTAGTTTTTGTTACGTTTAGGTAGCATTTTTGCTCCTTTTAGTTTTTAGCTGTTTTAGAATTAACAACTCAGTTTCATGTTCTCCAACAAATTTCAGCCGAGCTGCTCAGCGCTCAGCGTTCACGCTGTAGTTTAACTGAAAACACCATTTCTCTTCTTTTCGTTCAAACACATAACTCTGCCTTTGCGTTTCTCCCTCTGCTGTCCAGTTTGCGTTTGGAGTCCCAGACCTGCAGCTGAAGAACATAGCCTGCAGCCAGTCTCTGCTGGAGCGTTTCATCATCTTCCCCAGTCGGATGGGCCTCCACGGGGTCCGCAACGCCATGTGTGCCCTCAGCCAGCAAAGGCTGCAAAAGATCGAGGACATCCTTTATGCAAATCTGGACTTTTTCAAGATCTTCAAACTGGTCAGTGGCTGAATGAACTTCTTACCAGCAAGACGTCGCCTAAAAGTTTAAAGTTTCTACTTAAATGTCCTCTGAGGACCGATGGCAGTTTGAAGTGTTTTGTTTTTATCTGATTTTGCTCAGTCAGATGTCTGAACAGCTTCCAGGCTTCCATTTCTTTGCAGGCTTACTTTTAAAGTGCAATTTAAGTCTGGAAGAGCCCAATCTTATACCAGTGGGTTTTAAAATGTTTCTCGGTACCCTGCTATCATTTATCCTCCCACTCCTTCTTAAATTAGCATGTGGAAGATATCACTTGCTATTACAGTTCTAAGAATGCAGTATTAAACCTGTGTCGTCTCCATACTACTAACCTTTATTTAAGAGTAAGAATTAATACAAATATTACAGTTCAAACTGACTTTATAGCCAACTGTAGAGTCTCAAGTGTTTAACTGAGCAAAATGTGCTGCGAGTAAAGTTTGATGGAGTTTATCCCAGAGAAAATGACACATTGTCTTGCTTATGATTTCATTCAAACACATAGTCTGGAGGAGTGTGTCTTTCTACAATATGCCTATACAATTATTTAGTGTAAGTTGCAGCTCAACTCTGACATCTCCTTCTGCTTTCATCACCCAATCGCTCGTTGTCACTAACCAAGTCAGGCTCCTTCAGGTCGGAACATTTGCAGAGAGAATGCAGACTGTCTGAAAAGAAATGTTTCCTAAAGTTTTTCATACTTGTAACAGGATGAGCAAAATCGAGCTACTGTTTCTGCTTCGGCTCCCATTTTCAGCTTAAACCCTGTGTGACCGTTGGGTTGGTGCATGTTCTTGGTTTCCGTTCATGTACAGTTATCAAGACCCCTTTAAGGGATCTGAAGAAAGTCTGTCTCCCTGGAAGTAAAATCTAAAGAAATGAGCGCTGACTCCAGACCTCAGCACAGTTTTGTCTGTGCTCTGGTTCATGCAGGGTGAGTCAGATGACCGGCTCAGGGAATTCGTACGACATTATCCTTCTTGGCCTGCTTCTCTAATGAGCTTAGCCGAGAAACTGCATGTAAGGTATCCTGGAAGAGAAGGTGCTGCGTCTGGTGCAAACACTCTGCCAACAGGTGCTGCTCCGAAGAGTTCACTCACCTCCATTTGTGGGTTAAAGACAGACTAGGATTGTGCCTTTGGTTGGAGCTTTTTCAAAAACATACAACCTACTATATTGGGAATATTTACAAACCGTATTCCAAGAAAGTTGGGACACTAAACAAATTGTGAATAAAAACTGAATGGAATGATGTGGAGGTGCCAACATCTAATATTTTATTCAGAATAGAACACAAATCACAGCTCAAAAGTTTAAACTGAGAGAATGTTTCATTTTAAGGGAAAAATATGTTGTTTCAAAATTTCATGGCGTCAACAAATCCCAAAAAAGTTGGGACAAGTCCATTTTTACCACTGTGTGGCATCCCCCCTTCTTCTTACAACACTCAACAGACGTCTGGGGACAGAGGAGACCAGTTTCTCAAGTTTAGAAATAGGAATGCTCTCCCATTCATGTCTAATACAGGCCTCTAACTGTTCAATCGTCTTGGGCCTTCTTTGTTGCACCTTCCTCTTTATGATGCACCAAATGTTCTCTATAGGTGAAAGATCTGGACTGCAGGCTGGACATTTCAGTACCGGATCCTTCTCCTACGTAGCCATGATGTTGTGATTGCTGCAGAATGTGGTCTGGCATTATCTTGTTGAAAAATGCAGGGTCTTCCCTGAAAGAGATGACGTCTAGATGGAGCATATGTTGTTCTAGAACCTGAACATAGTTCTCTGCATTAATGGTGCCTTTCCAGACATGCAAGCTGCCCATGCCACAAGCGCTCATGCAACCCCATACCATCAGTGATGCAGGCTTCTGAACGGAGCGTTGATAACAACTTGGGCTATCCTTGTCCTCTCTGGTCCGGATGACATGGCGTCCCAGTGTTCCATAAAGAACTTCAAATCGTGACTCATCTGACCACAGAACAGTCTTCCATTTTGCCACACTCCATTTTAAATGACCCCTGGCCCAGTGCAAACGTCTGAGCTTGTGGAGCTTGCTTAGAAATGGCTTCCTCTTTGCACTGTAGAGTTTCAGCTGGCAACGGCGGATGGCACGGTGGATTGTGTTCACTGACAATGCTTTCTGGAAGTATTCCTGAGCCCATTCTGTTATTTCCTTGACAGTGGCATTCCTGTTTGAGGTGCAGTGACGTTTAAGGGCCCGGAGATCACGAGCATCCAGTAGAGTTTTACGGCCTTGACCCTTACGCACAGCGATTGTTCCAGATTCTCTGAATCTTTTGATGATGTTATGCACGGTTGATGATGATAACTTAAAAGTCTTTGCTATTTTACGCTGGGTAACACCATTCTGGTATTGCTGCACTATCTTTCTGTGCAACAATGGTGGAATTGGTGATCCTCTTACCATCTTGGCTTCTGAGAGACACTGACACTCTGAGAAGCTCTTTTTATACCCAATCATGTTGTCAATTGACCTAATTAGTGTTAATTGGTCTTCCAGCTGTTCGTTATATGCTCAATTTCCTTTTTCCAGCCACTTATTGCTACTTGTCCCAACTTTTTTGGGATTTGTTGACACTGTGAAATTTTGAATCAACATATTTTTCCTTTAAAATGTTACATTTACTCAGATTAAACTTTTGATCTGTCATCTATGTTCTATTACGAATAAAATATTGACATTTGCCATCTCCACATCATTGCATTCAGTTTTTATTCACAATTTGTTTAGTGTCCCAACTTTTTTGGAATACGGTTTGTAATAAATAGTTTATTATTAAGGCCATATTGATTAGAATCGATGCACAGGTTAACCTGGATGTATTTAACTGATGTACAGTATATAGATTGAAAACTATTAGTTTATTATTTATTGTTACCAAAAAGCAGATGAAAATGTTGCCCACGTCTTTGTGTGTGCAATCTGTCTGTTAACCAAATATCTTATGAACCAGTGGAGTAATGTTAATGATTTTGAGAGTTATACAGAAAATATTCAATAACTATAAATTTACAACAGCTAAACCGATACTATGTACGTGGGTTTATCTTCTTCTTCTTTTGGCTTTTCCCTCTTCAGGGGTCGCCACCGTGAGTCATCCTCGTCCATCTCACTCTGTCCTCACTCCAACTACCTCCATGTCCTCTCTAACTGCATCCATTTATCTCTTTGTCTTTGTCCTGGCAGCTGTATTTCTAACATCCTTCTACCAATATACCCACTGTCCCCTGTCTGGACATGTCCAAACCATCTCAGTCTAGCCTCTCTAACTTTATCATCCAGTTGTTCTACCTGTGCTGTACCTCTAATGATCTCATTCCTAATCTTATCCATCCTTATCACTCCTAAGGAGAACCTCAGTATCTTCATTTCTTGTACTTCCAGTTCTGTCTCCTGTCTTTTTGTCCATGTCTCTGTCTCCTGACCATACAACATAGCTGCTCTCAACTGTCTTGTAAACTTTTCCTTTGACCTTTGCTTCAACTAATTTGTCTCCATCCACTCCATCCTGCCTGGACTGTCTTTTCCACTTCTTTACCACACTCCCCATTTTCCTGGACAGTGGACAAGTACTTGAAGTCCTGCACCTTTGTGACCTCTACTCCTTGTAGTCTCACTGTTCCACCAGCCTCCTTCTCATTCACACACATGTACTCTGTCTTACTACGGCTGACTTTCATTCCTTTTCTTTCAAGTGCATACCTCCACCTCTCCAAGTTCTCTTCCACCTCTTCTCACCACCAATCATAATCTCATCTGCAAACATCAGAGTCCACAGGGATTCCTGCCTGACCTCATCTGTTAGTCGGTTCATCACCAGAGCAAACAAGAAGGGGCTCAGAGCAGATC
Source organism: Garcialebias charrua (assembly GCA_038048925.1). Lineage (NCBI taxonomy): Eukaryota > Metazoa > Chordata > Actinopteri > Cyprinodontiformes > Rivulidae > Garcialebias > Garcialebias charrua. Next base: position 42,167 of record JBBPBX010004519.1, on the reverse strand, counting down.
CTTGATGCACTCCCATCTGCACCTTGAAACTACAGTATCTGTCACTCCTACAGCACATCTCACCACTGTCCTGCTGTCCTCATACATGTCCTGTACCAGTCTAACATACTTCTCTGCCACTCCAGATTTCCTCATGCAATACCACACCTCCTCCCTCGGCACCCTGTCATATGCTTTTCCTAAATCTATAAAGATAATGTATATACAGGTGGACCTCGACTTACGAGCGAGTTCCGTTACTACGACTATCTCGTAAGACAAAAATTTGTATGTCGGAACACGAAACACGTGTCGCTTGTCAGCCCGGATTTTTGGTCGTAAGTCGGAAAATTTATGCTAGCGCTACTACGAACACTCGTTTTTCAACACAAACGTACATACTAGTTCATAAACATGCTCAGAAACTTGTTCACAAACTGTTAGCTAACACACTTTCATCTAAAAACACATACCAGTGCTGTATTTTCTGTATGTTCTGTACAACTTTACTGTTCGTTAGTCAGCTCGTAAGTCCGGAACCTCGTATGTTGATGTGCTCGTAAGTCGGGGACCACCTGTACACATTTTTTTTTTAAACTTGTCAATCATGTTGTAAGGTTCCTGACTGCACAGGTGAAGGAGTGCAACAGTTATTTAGAGTCAGAGTCAGAGAGTCTTTATTGTCATTTGCACCGCATGTAGTACATGTAATGAAATGAGATTATGTACACAGGGTCCCAGTTACATCCAACAACAAAATGTAAGAGAAAAACAGTAATAACATCTAGGATATGAACTAAGAAAAACATCCAACTAGAAATACACTAAGCCCTAGAGTAATAGAAAAACATCATTACAAACAGCAGCACGAACATGAGTCATTATGAGCAGATGGTCACAGATGAACACAGCAACAAGAAAACAGATCAGCATCAGCATGATGTGATATTTCACAGTGATCACTCTTATTATTCATTTATTCATGAGTCTAACAGCCTCAGGGTAGAAGCTGTTCCTCAGTCTAGTGGTTCTACATTTGATGCTCCTCAACCTCCGTCCTGAGGGGAGTGGGGCAAAGAGTGTGTGTGCTGGGTGAGTGGGGTCTTTCATGATGCAGGTGGCTCTTTTCCTGCATCTGGAGGTGTAAATGTCTGTGATGGTGGGGAGACTGACTCCAACAGACTTCTGTGCAGCCTTCACCACTCTCTGCAGAGCTTTTCTTTCTGCAGCTGTGCAGCCTCCATGCCACACGTTGATGCTGGAGCACAGGATGCTCTCCACTGCACACCTGTAGAAGGAGGTGAGGACTGGGCTACTCAGACCAGCTCGTCTCAGCCGTCTGAGGAAGTAGAGTCTCTGATGACCTTTCTTGATCAGGCTGGTGGTGTTGTTGCTCCAGCTGAGGTTATCATTCAAGTGTACCCCCAAGTACTTGTAGCTGGAGACCACTTCCACCACTGATCCACCTATGTTCAGTGGGGTGTGGGTTTGTTTGTTCCTTCTGAAGTCCACAATCATCTCCTTTGTCTTCTTCACATTCATGTGAAGGTTATTCTCTTTGCACCAGCTCTCCAGATGTTCCACCTCCTGCCTGTAGCTGGACTCATCATTGTTTGTGATGCATCCCACCACCGCTGTATCATCTGCAAACTTTACAATATGACAACCTGGATGGGTAGCTGCACAATCATATGTGAGCAGAGTGAACAGAAGGGGGCTCAACACACATCCTTGAGGAGAGCCAGTGCTGAGGGTAATGGTGGATTCCTGGTAGTATTCCTTGTGTTGATAATAATATTCTATCTGTTTAATTCGATATGCAAATGTAGCTTTATTGAATTTTGTTAGCCACAGCCGAAGGCAAATTATGTCTATTAAATTAGATTTTTGCCCGTATGTGTGTGTGTGTGTGTGTGTTTGTTTGTGAGTCCTGTTGGGAAAATATCTCATGAACCAGTGGACATGATTTAATGAAACTTTTAGAAAACAATCATTGGATGTACATCTGCAATTAATTAACTTTTGGGGTGATTTAAATTCACGATGGCCACTGCAGCCATCAAAGCAGCTATAACTCAGTTCTTCGTCATCAGATGATTTCTGGTCCAACTCAGATGTCAAAGCAGGTGGGTGCTATGCATTTCTTTAAGAAATGCTGTATATTTAATGGTGGTTATTGTTCAGTATTTAAGTAAACAAACGCTCACCTTGGTTGTTAGAAAAGCTGCATCTGAGTCATTGAACCTGTTAAAGTCAAAGCCCATTACTGTTCCGACCTCTGACTTAACAACTTTTCCACTCATTAAGCTCTCGACCCTTCTCCGCCAGCCTCGCATCACTCTCCCTTCAAGTTCCCTCACTTTTTTCTCTCTTCCCACCCTTTACTGTACCGCCTCCCTCCTTCCTTCGTTCATTGAAATGCAGGCACAAGGAATGCAGGAGGAAGGATATCTGATGTGTGTTTGTCTTGGCGTGCGGTGTTTCCTCACCCTCAGCGGTTTGCCCTGACCAGGCGTTTTCATCAAACTCCCGTTGATGGATTCTCAAGAACAGAAAGCTACCTTTGGAGCTTCGGGGGCAATAAAGTGATTTTATATTGAATGATTGATCTCAAACTTGAAGCTGGTTCAACCATTGTTGTCACATGTCAATTCTAATGTGCATTAAAATAAAGATTAGCAAGTTTGACAGGGTTGTGTCCAGTAGGACCCTAACTGTATGGGAAGAAAGTGCGCAAAACTGTTTCCTTCCTTAATGAAAACATCTTTCAACTGGAAATGTTATGCCTGAATGTGTTTATCTTTCTGAGCTTACCATAGGATACAACTTAAAAAAAGATTTTAAAGCTAAAAAACAAAGGTTTCTTGTTTCATATTTTCCTTGGATGCATCTTGTGACTTTGTTTCCACAGATGCCTCAGGTTCTGGACAGCAGATCTCCGGGGATTGACCTGCATTTCTGGGGTCGGGCTCTCGGGGCAACGTCGGAGAAGATCCAAGCGGTAAGTGTTTTCCCAAAACCTTCTCGCTCTCTTCGCCTTGGACCCTTGCAGGATCAGAGGAGCCAGTATTTTTAGTCCTGCAGGAAACTCGCCTTTTCCGCTGCTCTATGTTCGAGGGTTGATCACAGAAGAGGCAGAGCGACGGGGCTCAGCAGTGTGAGGGGTTGCATGCGTGTGTTACTGCTCCACATGTACTGCACAAAGGTGTAAGCTTTGACGTGTGTGAGGCTTTGTGCGTTTTCATACACATATAATTCAATAAAACACAAAAAGCACAGAGAAGTCCAAACCTTTCACATGTAGGCCAAAACTGTCAAGGTGAAAGGACTTGCAAGCCATGAAAATCTGAATTTAAGATGATTTGAAATAAAGTGTTCATATGTTTTGTTGTTATTATTATTATTATTATTTTCATTTTTTAGACACAATAACAATCTAAACAATATTTTGGAGAGAGGACAAAAGTTTACTAATTTTGGAGAAGGAGTTCCAAATTGTTGTATATCTAAAACATTAAGAACCTCAGAAATATTAATTTTATATACTGTATATATATACATACATATATATACTGTACATACATATATATATATATATATATATATACATATATAATATACTGTAATACATACATATATAAATATATATATATAAATATATAATAATAATAATAATTAATTTAATTTATAATGCTCTTTTCATTAACAGAAATCTCAAAGTGCAACAAAAAAATCAAAGATCAAATAAAAACAAGTGATAAAACAAGTAAAATCAATAATAATATCAACTAAGATCAAAGATAAAATCATGTGGAGGCAGAGTAGGCTCGCTTAAAAAGAAAGGTCTTTAAGCCGTTTTTAAAGTCAACCAGTGACTGTGGAGCTCTCAGGTAGTCAGGGAGGGAGTTCCATAGGCGGGGGGCAGCCACACAGAATGCCCGGTCTCCCATGGTCCTTAATTTGGTTCGTGGAATGTGAAGGAGATTACTGTTCTGTGATCGTAGAGACCGGGTGGATGAATATGGTGCAAGAATGTCCTTTAGATAATCAGGTGAAGTTCCGTGTAAGCATTGGTGTGTAATAAAAAGCTCCACAGTGACTGGTCTGAATGACTACAGACCGGTGGCTCTCACCCCGATAGTCGCTAAATGTTTTGAGAAACTGGTCATGTCCCACATCAAGACAACCGTCAACATCAACGAGGACCCTCATCAATATGCATACCGTGAGAACCGATCAACAGAGGACGCCATCTCCTCCGTGGTCCACACTGCTCTCACCCACCTGGATCAGAAGGACTCATACGTGCGTCTGCTCTTTGTGGACTTCACATCTGCCTTCAACACCATGATCCCCCAAACTCTGATAGACAAACTATCCACACTTGGACTAAGCCCCTCTATTTGTAACTGGGTCTTAGACTTCTTAACAGACAGACCACAGTCCGTGAAGATCCACAACTTCTCCTCCTCCACCATCACCCTCAGCACTGGCTCTCCTCAGGGATGTGTGCTGAGCCCTCTTCTGTTCACTCTGCTCACATATGATTGTACAGCCACACATCCAGGCTGTCATATTGTTAAGTTTGCAGATGATACAGCTGTGGTGGGATGCATCACAGATAATGATGAATCCAGCTACAGACAGGAGGTGGAACATCTGGAGAGCTGGTGCAAAGAGAACAACCTTCACATGAATGTGAAGAAGACGAAGGAGATGATTGTGGACTTCAGAAGGAACAAACACACCCACACCCCACTGTATATAGGTGGATCTGCGGTGGAGGTGGTCTCCAGCTACAAATACCTGGGTGTACACATGAATGATAACCTCAGCTGGAGCAACAACACCACCAGCCTGATCAAGAAAGGTCATCAGAGACTCTACTTCCTCAGACGGCTGAGACGAGCCGGTCTGAGAAGCCCAGTCCTCACCTCGTTCTACAGGTGTGCAGTGGAGAGCGTCCTGTGCTCCAGCATCAACGTGTGGCATGGAGGCTGCACAGTTGCAGAGAGAAAAGCTCTACAGAGAGTGGTGAAGGCTGCACAGAAGTCTGTGGGAGTCAGTCTCCCCACCATCACAGACATTTACACCTCCAGATGCAGAAAAAGAGCCACCTGCATCATGAAAGACCTCACTCACCCAGCACACTCACTCTTTGCACCACTCCCCTCGGGACGGAGGTTGAGGAGCATCAAATGTAGAACCACTAGACTGAGGAACAGCTTCTACCCTGAGGCTGTCAGACTCATGAATAAATAAATAATAAGAATAAACACTGCAAAATGTCACATCATGCTGATACTGATCTGTTTCTTGTTGCTGCGTTCATCTGTGACCATCTGCTCATGTTCGTGCTGCTGTTTATAATGATGTTTTTCTACTACATTAGGGCTTAGTGTATTACTAGCTGATGTCTCTCTTAGTTAATCCTAGATGTTATTATTGTTTTTCTCTTGCATTTGTTGTTGGATGTAACTGGGACCCTGTGTACATAATCTCGTTTTCAACACATGTACTACATGCGGTGCAAATGACAATAAATTCTCTCTGACTCTGACTCTCTAATGAGAGCAGTTTTGTACTGAATTCTGTAGGTGACAGGAAGCCAATGGAGGTTATGGAGAATGGGTGTAATATGTTCAAATTTACGAGCGCTCAACAAAATCCTTGCTGCACTGTTTTGAATATATTGAAGCTTCTGAAGGTACAGGTATTTGCCAGGGATTCCAATAAACAGGGAGTTGCAGTAGTCGAGCCTTGAGGAGACAAAAGCATGGACGAGTTTCTCAGCATCAGAAAAAGTTAGAGATGGGCGAAGTCTGGAGATGTTTCGAAAATGGAAGAAGCAGGTTTTAAACAGATGCTTAATGTGATTTTCAAATGTAAGATGAGAGTCCATTTTTATTCCAAGATTTGTAACAGAGGTGGAGAGGGGGATGTCTTGTCCAGAAAAGGAAATTGTTGTTATAGTTGATGTTTGTACCTGGTGAGGGGTGCCAATCAGTATGGCCTCAGTCTTGGAGCAGTTTAATTGAAGAAAGTTCTGATTCATCCATGCCCTTATTTCCTCCAGGCAGGTAGAGAGGGCAGTGAGTGAAGATGGAGATGACAATGGGGAAGATGAGGATGCTCCAGTCCTGATGTAAAGCTGTGTATTGTCGGCATAACAGTGAAAAGAAATGTTGAACTGATTAATAATTTGACCTAAAGGCAGCATGTAAAAGGAAAACAGCAGGGGCCCCAGAACTGACCCTTGAGGGACACCACAGGAGACACAGTAGCCGTTTTCGCATTGACCAGCCCTTAAAGGCCCGGGTGGCCCCGCCCCGCCCTCTAACCCGGGTTCAGCGTGTCCGCATTTTCCTTTTTTTCCCCGGCTCCGCCCTCGTTTTGGAACCATCTCCACCGTGGTTCCATCGGACCGCGGCCCGACGGGCCCAGTTTCACGTCATTTACTGCTCACATTTGATTCGTTGTTTGCAGCAGGGGCTGGACTGCTTCGTGTAGGGGCGAGACCAGAGGGCGTGACTAGCTGCGTGTTGAGTCATCAACTGCGATTTCGCCAGCGCACCTAAAAACACTCTATTTTCATCTAAAAACTACTTTTGAGTGCATAAAAATGATCGGAAACGTGTGTTTATATGCTTAACTTGCTAACTGTAGTGAAAAAACACATGAAAACTCAGTATTTATTTCGTTTTTTCCAAAAATTCGCAACCCGGAAGTCCGCTCGTAAATTTCGCCAGCGCACCTAAAAACACTCTATTTTCATCTAAAAACTACTTTTGAGTGCATAAAAATGATCGGAAACGTGTGTTTATATGCTTAACTTGCTAACTGTAGTGAAAAAACACATGAAAACTCAGTATTTATTTCGTTTTTTCCAAAAATTCGCAACCCGGAAGTCCGCTCGTAAATTTCGCCAGCGCACCTAAAAACACTCTATTTTCATCTAAAAACTACTTTTGAGTGCATAAAAATGATCGGAAACGTGTGTTTATATGCTTAACTTGCTAACTGTAGTGAAAAAACACATGAAAACTCAGTATTTATTTCGTTTTTTCCAAAAATTCGCATTCTGAGCTTTTCGGTAAGAACTGCCCACCCACGTCAAGTGAATACCCCACCCACGTCAAGTGAACACCCCACCCACTTCAAGGCTTGCTCTCCGGACAGTGCGCAATCAACGAGGGCGGGCCAGAGCTGGCTCTGGGCCAACCAGAGACGAGCGGGACCGGGGAGGGCCGGCAAATGCGTAAACGGCTAGACTGTCTGGGACGTGGCATTGCCAAGACTAACACATTCCAGCCTATTGGAGAGGAAAGATTTGAACCAGTCCAGGACAGTGTCACAGAGACCGACCTCCACATGAAGACGGTGGAGGAGGATACTATGGTCCACAGTGTTGAAGGCTGCAGTGAGGTCAAGGAGGACAAGGATGGAGGGAGAACCAGTGTCAGCAGCCATGAGGACATCATTGGTAACTCTCAGCAGTGCAGTCTCAGTACTGTGAGCTGCTCTGAATCCAGACTGAAACTTCTCATATAGGGAGTGTTGCTGTAGGTGGTCCTGCAGCTGAGCAGCAACTGCTTTCTCCAGCACTTTAGACAGAAATGGGAGGTGGGAAATTGGGTGGTAATTAGAAAAAATGTCGGGATCCAAATTTGATTTTTTCAGAAGAGGCCTAATGATGGCAGTTTTTAGAGGCAGTGGAACATGACCAGATTGTAGAGACTTATTTATTATTTGTGTGATTAATGGGCTTATTGCAGAGTGATTGGATTTTATGAGAGATGAGGGGAAGGGATCCAGGGCGCAGGATGAAGGCTTCATTTTCTTGATGATGGACTCCACCTCACTCTGAACAACTTCATCAAAGCTGCTCAGGGACCCAGAATGCAGACGGGTAGATGGCAAATGAAGATCAGGGAGGTTGTGGAGCTGAGATCTGATAGTGTCAACTTTGTTTTTAAATGATGAAAGGAACAGGTTGCATTTTTGAACAGAGTCTTCAGGAGTTTGTTTAATGGGATTAAGCAGATGAGTTATTGTGGAGAAGAGCTGTTTAGAGTTTCCAGGGCAGGTGTTGATGATGTTGGAATAATATTTGGAGCGTGCTTCTTTAAGAGAATAGGCGTACGCTTTCTGATGTTCTTTGTATGCCTGCTTATGTACAGAGAGACCAGATGATTTTACACGTCTCTCAATAGCACGGCCAGTTGCCTTCATCTTGTGCAGCTCACCAGTGTACCAGGGGGCTGAACGGGAGAAAGACACCAGTCTTGTTTTCAAGGGAGCATATAGGTCCAGAAGCTCCTGGAGAGATTGGTTGTAGTAATCCACAGAGTCATTTGCAGATGAATGATTGACAACGGTCAGGGCGTGAAGATCAGTGGACAGAACATCAGGGAAAAGGTTTTTAAAGTTACGGAACTGGATAGGTCTTTTTGGGTTTGAAGCAGGCGAAGTTGAAGGCACTTCCAGGGAGATGACACTGTGGTCCGAGACACCCAGGTCATATACAGATAAGTTATTAATGAGTACAGTGTCTGTAATCACCAAATCCAGAGTATGCCCCCTGTTGTACGTAGGGGCGTCAACATGTTGGGTGAGATTGAGAGAGTCCAAAAGAGACTTAAAATCTGTTGCCAGAGGGGAAGAGGAATTGTCCATGTGGATATTTAAATCGCCAAGAAAAATAGTTTTCACAGGGGAGCTGCAGAAAAAAGTGAGGTCATGCATTTCTGAGTTAAATGAAATATGCGGTTTGGGAGGTCTATAAATCAATATAACGTTCATCAAGAGAGGGGCTTTGAAGTTGAAGGCCAAACATTCAAAAGAAGAAAAATCCTGAGAAGCCAGATGTGACAATTTTAAATTACTGCGGTAAATTACAGCCAGACCACCACCGCCGCCAGTGCAGCGGGCTCTCTGCAGATAACTGTATCCAGAGGGACAATCTTCATTCAGAGAACTCTACACATCTGGTTGATGCCAAGTTTCTGTAAGACACATGAGGTCCAAGTTCTTCTCCAGAATGTGATCATGAATTAGACATGATTTGTTGGATAGTGATTGTACATTGAAAAGTTCTATTTTAATACGAGTAGGAGGAGAGGCCTTTAGAACCGGTTTAAGCAGACTGAAGTCCACTCCACGTTTCCCTTGCCACTTCGTGCGCTGTGGACTACAAGAGACTACAGACGCAGCGTTCTGATGATGTAGTCGAGGTGCGACACGTCGCGTGGACCAAAGAGAAAGAATCGAGTCTGACCCAGCTTGCCGAGAATAAGCGGATTTCTTCCGAGAGCTTCTATGGATGTAACGAGGTCTACGCAGAAGTCCCAATTGTTTGATGGTGGAAACAGAAGGAGGAATGGAGCAGTTGTTAAGTCCAATCAGCTGCGAAGCGGAGTAGGTCAACATCGACGAGCTGGGGGAAGCTAGCACAGAGCTAGCCGCTAACAGCAGACCCACGGCTCTGAAAAAAATATACAAGAAGCAGTGAGATGTAACTTGAATGAGCATACCTTGAAGGAGAGCACAGGAGAAAATCCAGAACAGTCCAGATGACACAAGAGGTTGACAGAGGCAGCAGGTAAGCGAAACAATAAATGCAGCTACGTAGTTCTCCAAGCAAGTTCGTGCTGGAGTTACCGGGAGGTAGACAGCCCAAATTCCGGTTAGGAAGTACTAACTAACGCCAAATTTACACTACATGCGTTCCGGCTCCGCCCCGCTCCGGTCCAACCTCCGCAGTAAATGCGCACCCATTATAATCAATGAGAGCATTTACACTGGCTCCGCACGGCGGCGAGCGGACGGCAGTCCGTCAAAATTAGAACAGATCCTATTTCTGCCAGACGCCGGAGCTGTGCCGGAGTCAACTTTTAAAGATTACATCGCACCAACAGGAAAAGGAACGAGCACAACATCCGTATTTACAAAATAAAATCACCACGGGTGGACTAATCCTAGCTCTATACGGATTTATTTGTACAAAAATGCTGTCAAACTATCATTTATGACTACGCCAGTCTCTACTGTTGTTCTCCTTCTTCCACCGAATGAATTGTTTTGTTCTGACTTCCTTATTTATCACTTGATTTATCGCGCAATCTCGCAATTCCCGCGCATGCGTCTTGGAGCGGCGCATCCAGGCGGACCGGAGCGGAGCGGAGGTAGTGTAAACTGGACTTGAAACGCTCAGCTGCGACCTGCGGAGCGGAGCACGCATGTAGTGTAAATTTGGGGTAAGCTGTCTGTAAAGTCCTTGATTAAAAACCACTGAACAAAATAAGTCCAGATAAATGTCCAAAAAATGTCCAAAAAATAGCAACACTAAAATAACTTTTTAGCGCGGATAAGCGGCGAACATCACGACATCACGCCAGCGTCCCCTCCCGCCAAAACACTTGGACTAGTAAAGTTTTCTATCTAAGGAATCCAGCAAACAAGTCAAATCTTGGCCTAGCTGTAGTCTCCCATCCTGAGCAAGCACAGTGGCAACAGTGGAAAGGAAAAACTCCCTTTTAGAAGGAAGAAACCTCCAGCAGAACCAGGCTCAGGACAAGCGGCCATCTGCTTTGACCAGCAACGTGCAACGTCTGCAGAGCCACAGCGCAGTCAGACATGACAGGTGCTGCCACACCC
>JBBPBX010004519.1:0-31486 GCA_038048925.1 Garcialebias charrua | reverse complement strand
ATATATATATATATATATATATATACAGGTAGTCCCCGATTTACGAGCGAGATCCGTTACAACGAGGCGCTCGTAAACCGGAAATCTCGTAATTTGGAACGGCCGCCATTTCGCTCGTAAATCCGGAAATCCGCTCGTAAATTGGAACGGTTTTCGCTAGCGCACCTAAAAACACTCTATTTTCATCTAAAAACTACTTTTGAGTGCATAAAAATGATCGGAAACGTGTGTTTATATGCTTAACTTGCTAACTGAAGTGAAAAAACACATGAAAACTCAGTATTTTTTTCGTTTTTTCCAAAAATGTGCAGCTCGTAAGTCTGGAACCTCGCAGATCAGAGCGCTCGTAAATCGGGGACTACCTGTATATATATATATATATATATATATGTGTATATATATGTGTGTGTGTGTGTGTGTGTGTGTGTGTGTGTGTGCGTGTGCGTGTGTGTGTAATAATTAATTTATTATTTTTAATTTATTATTTATTTTGTACTGAACTTAATATTGCTCATTTTGAGAAAAAATAAATCATGTGTTTTGCTGTTAAATTTAAACATTATAATAAAAATAATAATAATTGCCAATGAAATTGCAGAAGGTCTACATCTGCATCACCCTTTTAAACCTGGTGGCCAAAATGATACCATTCAAAAATTGTAATTGTGGGTCACACAAAATCACTTCAAGGGCCGCAAATGGCCCATGGGCCACACTTTTCACACCCTAAACTACTTTGTAAGGTAACAGTGAATTTCAACAAAAAATGCTGCAAAGGAATAGAAATTTAAAACAATTAATGAATTTGAGTGCAGCGTCATAATGTTTGACCTTTGTTATATTAATTTTGTTTACATAGTTTATTTGCCTCTACAGTCCAAAACAAACAAACAAACAAACAAACAAACATAAATTAATTACTCTAAATTGACAATCAAAGGAGATTTGTGCATGAGTGGCTGTAAGTCTGTGATAAACTGAAAAGCTTTTGTCCAGTTATAGCTGGGATTGAAAAAAAAAACCAGAGTGACACAAGAAGCCGGTAACTTGAATTATTTTTAAATATATATTTCAGATCTTTTGAAGTGGGATTCTGTGGAGAGGTTATGAACAACCAGTGTCTTATTTGTTGCAGATATCTCTTTGAATGGTCTAATCTGTAGATTATTATTATTTTTTTGACAATTACTGTAATTGCAGTCAGTACCAGTAAATGCAAGCACAAGTAGCAGCAGCAGCTAGCTGTAGAAATTAGGGGCAGCTCATTCAAAGGCATCAAAGTAATTCTGATATGTTGCACATGTAATGTGAAGCTTTGATAAAAAAGGTTAATCAAACAGCATTTGCATGAACTGGTATTTAATGTTTGAAGTTATAAATCATTTAGGACAGCAGATATTTTCTGTGATCTTGACACTGCTATTAGCTTATCAGTTTGCTCATGATTAGCTTTTTTGCTTAAAATTGAGACTTTCAAAGTGCCATATACAGCAGGTAAGATACTCCCCACTTCAACAGATCTGAGCCATTCATCTAAGTAGAGTAAAACTATATATATGTAGAATAATTTACAACTAAAACAGACAAGAACATAAAAAAACTGAATAAGAGGGAAACATTTTGAAATATTAGTCTCTGTTTTTATTGATGCACGTTTAAAAAAATATATCTTCACACCCTTTTATTGTACTACAAAATACATATAAGTTGCGGCTATTGTTGTAGTAACCTTTCTGCAGGACTTTCTTCTTCTGAATCAGGCTTTACTGCATGTTTGTCTAAACGCCTGCATTTAAAAAAAAAACACAACCAGGAATGTCATCTTTCAGCAACGACTTGATTAGAACAAAATCTGCTGGAATCTTTGAAAACTTGAAGACGAGAGGAGCTGCTGACGAGTATGGAAGCATGCTTCCATAGACGAGGGCTTTGCACACCTGTAAAGAGATGTGCACTTCAGCACGTTCGCTGTGTGTCCCTGGGGGGTTGGGAGGGGGAGTGTATCCCATTGACACTTTGGCCAGGGGTGACAGAAAGAAAGAGAGGGGTGGGAGGCCTTTAGAGGGAGAAGGACGAGAGGAAAAAGGGACATTCCTTTGAGGTGACACATCCTGTAGGTGGGACCTTTTGTGTCACCGTGGTGACAGAAAGGCGAGTCAAACACTCTCATTATACCCACCTTTCCTTCTTTTCAGCGCACGGAATAGGTATGAGTGCGTGTGGAAGTTAGAAAAATGAAGAAAGACGGAGTGAGTGAGTGCGGCTGAAATTAGGGCTGTGTCTCAACTTGTTTGAACATTCAAGAGCACATTTACTTGGAAAATGTAGTTTTGAAGACGCTGTAGAGTCATTTCATGACTAAGTCTGGTTTAATATGGCTGCCGATCTGGATGAAGAAATGTAATCATACCTGGAAAAACTCTAGTTTTTTTCTGTGTGAAAATGTAATCTTCACTGGTTTTTGATTTCCTGAATATCTGGATGAATGTTTTCCTTTCAGCAGCAGCAGATATTTAGGGTGTCCTCCTTCCCATATCGAGGAAATGATGCTGGAGAGAAATGCACTCACATGAAGCTATTTTTGTCCAGTCAATAGGAGGATATTTAGCCCGCCCTGCGCCTGTCCTCATCATGTGGGGACAGGCGTCAGTCCGACATGTTTGCTTATCTTTCAAACTATTGTTTCCATGTGATCGTTTACGTTCTGAAATTCGCAGGGCATGCATTGATGCAAAGGATGTAAATATCCCTACCTTGTATGTAATTACCTAATGAAGGTCAAACAGCTTAAAACTAATTGTTTAGACTCCCCTCCAATACCTGACATTTATTTATCCTGTTGGATAAGCTGAAGGATGGAAAATGCTTGCTTTTACTTAGCAACACTATTGAACACAGATGTTGTAGGCTGCTTGGAGGACAAACTTTATTAAATTTTAGACAGAATGGTGAACATATCTCCTTATTCAAAAAAGGCGTTCAATACAGAAACAACTGGACTTTATTTGTTACAGAAGACGTTTTGCTTCCCATCCGAGGAGCTTTCTCAATTCAAAGAGGAGAGTTTGGTAGTAATGCTTTAAAGGCTGTGAGAAGGCACACACACCTACCTATGTAATCATTACTACCAAACTCTCCTCTTTGAATTGAGAAAGCTCCCCGGATCGGAAGCGAAACGTCTTCTGTAACAAATAAAATCCAGTTGTTTCTGTATTGAACGCCTTTTTTGACTTTATCATGTCCTGGACGGCTGAGAATCTTCACCAGCATATCTCCTTATTGTTAGATGCAATTCCCAGTGTGTTTTTGTGCAACAATTATTCGATGACACACTGATATATATCCGAGTGTCATCTGCATACTTGTGCTATGAGATCACAGGACTGTAAGACTTTGGTTAATGGGAATACATTGATTGAATAAAAGAGGTCCAAGAATTGACCCTTGTGGCACACCACATGATAGTGGAAAATTCTCTGAGGTTTTGCTGCCAATTGATACAAAATTATTTATATCTTGAAGATAGGATTTAATTGTGCCAGGAAAATCAAACCATTGTTCAAGTCTGTAAATTAATATATTATGTTCAACTGTGACAATGTCAATCATTGCACAATTTTATAGAATTTAATTTGTGGGGTATATTTGTCTATTACCGTACTTCTATTCATAGTAGTGAAATATGTGTGTGGCTTTTTCTTTGATTTAATGATGTGAGATAGAAATAACTGCCTTTCTTTTTTAGTCTTTAAATTGTAATTTTGCTGACACCTTTTCTACAATTCATAATGAATTTAGAGTTTTATTTTTCCTCCAGTTACACTCAGCTACTCGACACATTCTCTTTTGTCGTATGACCTTTGGGGCACCCCTCCACGCTGCCTTCAGCTTTTCAGAAACTTTTTAATTATAACTGGAACAATGCCATCAAATGCAATTGTTATTTTAGAAATAAAATTATCTAGTAGGGTTTGAGCTGACATGAACAGAGAATGAGAGGGTAACAGAGAAATCTCCTGAGAAAACAATACATGACAAAATTAGTGATATACAGTATTGTTTTTTGACAGTATATGATTGAGAGTATTGATGTTGGCAGTCATGTCAAATAAAACACAAAAACGACTTGATAAGGCACATTCAAAAACGTTGGCATTGGAAATATTGAGATTTTTAGAGATGACCATGTGACCTTTGTTATGAGTGGGCTCTTTCACATGCTGGGAGTCCAAAGGTATAAAAAACACATACAAGTTCACAGCTATTAGTTCAGTTATCAATGTGTGAATATTAAAGCTTAAACTCAAATGTGGAAAACACAAAGTATGTAACACAAAGCATTCAAGTGGATTTATTAGTCTTCAAATGTAACTAGAGAAAAAAATTGTTTTTGTGAAAATGCATTATGAATGCTGAATGACTGCTGGAATTTGGCTACTAAAGCTAAAATAAAGAACAATAGCTTAAAGCTGAAAGAAGAAAATAATACCTAAAAGACAAAAGTAGTAAAAGTCTAGCTAAAAGTAACGAAACACTAGCTCAAAGTTAGAAACAGCAAAAGCTAGTTATTGGTTAACTAAAAACTAAAGGTAGCTAAAGGCTAGATCAAAAGCTCAGGATTGCTAACACTGAAAAAATAAAAAACAGTAGAAAAAATAAAAAAGCACAATAAAAGCATAAAGCTAAAACTTGTAAAACACTAGCTGAAAGAACCAAACATTTAGCTAAAAACTAAAAGTAGCTAAAGACTAAATGAAAAGTAATAAAAATGTAGCTAAAAATTACAAAAGGATAGCTAAAAGTGCAAAATTGATAAAAGCTAGCTAAAAGTATCACAGTGCTTGCTAAAAGTAATAAAAAGTTAGCTAAGAATTTAAAGAAGTAAAAGGCAAGCTAAAAGTTAAATGTTCAGTGCTAAATGCAGAGCATGAGGTAAAAGCTAAAATTTCTAAAAGGCTAAATGGAAGCTTCATATTTATCAGCAGTGCTGGGCAGCGCTAACCCAAAAATTAGTTCCACTATTTCTAAAGCACTAATTTATTTATTTAGGTCCACAATTTCAAAAGCACTAATGTCTTATGAAAATTAGGGGAAGCTAATTCTAAACCGCTAATTCTAAAATAAAACACCATCAGACAAGAAGCAAGTTTTAAGTTGTTTGTATTGTACTATAGACTTAGGAAGGTATTTATAATAATATTGTTTGTAATAATAATCATTTTCTTTGAGTATAACCAATAGACAGGAAGGTATTTATAATAATATTGTTTGTAAAAATAATCATTTTCTTTGACTATAACCAATAGACAAAAAATACACACAACAAAACAGACCCTGATTACACCCAAGAGTTCTTTTTTTTCTATTTTAAATCGGTTCTTGAATCCCGGATGATTAAAGGTCCATCAATCAATAATCTGGTAGTTTGTAGTTCATGATCCAGGGTAATATGTCCAGAAAAAAACAAATAGTTTGGTGCAATTTAAGTCCTACCGCACAGCTGTGGTGGTCCGGTAGCTTGCCAATGCCATCCTGGGTGGGAACAGGGGGTGAAAAAAACCCTGACCTAAACAAGGTCATAAACAAAACAAAAAATAGCATTACTTTATACACAGGACTAAACTGTTATCAAAATTTCTATAGGCAGTCAACAGATTTAATGAAAAGTAACTAAAATGATCCTAAGAGGATGAAATTACAAAAATCAAAGGATTTATTTAATACTTTACGTAGATATATTCTATTCGGCCACGAAATTAACAAAAAAGAGAATGATCTTTAATCCCTAACACACCACTTTTAAATCTCAAATACACGGGCGTCTCGCCACCGCATTTATACATAAAAAGCAACCCAAATACATAAACTAACGACTCACCGTCGCGTGGTGTACACAGAAGACACAATAGAATCCTCCGGCCGCGTTAATTTGGCTTGAAACAGCGGGGTTCTCTGCGGATTTATGAAAAGACCCAGCGCATTCAGCTAGCCATATTCGTTAGCATCCGAGTTCACGTCTGACCCGGAAGATGTCAAGATGGAATAGTCCATTTTTAGTAGGGGGGATACAGAAATCGACCGGTTTTTGTATTGCGTTTTTTAATGATTCGTTTTCATCGTAGCTATAATTATTTTTATGTTAAATGTACATTAACAAGCAGCAGCAATGTTAGTAGGTGACTGGCCGGGGCGGGCCATTCATTTGCCTACATGGTAGAATAGATCCACGTCTGTTCACCCCTCTGCTCCCTCCCCCCCTCCGACCCTCCGACCCTCCTCTGCTCCCTCACCAAGGGGGGAAAAGTAAACAATTCAGTTACGGAGCCAGCATAAGAGCCTGTAAATAAGTTTTTTTTTTCGTTTTTACTGATAGATAATTAGTTATT
Source organism: Garcialebias charrua (assembly GCA_038048925.1). Taxonomy (NCBI): domain Eukaryota; kingdom Metazoa; phylum Chordata; class Actinopteri; order Cyprinodontiformes; family Rivulidae; genus Garcialebias; species Garcialebias charrua. The sequence continues at coordinate 25,100 of JBBPBX010004519.1, read as the reverse complement.
AGCGGTACTGCATTTTAAATAAAAATAGCACAAATCCACTTATGAATTATAAAAGTTAGTCAAACCACAAAAACGCTGACAAAAAGTTTAGGTCCACTGTAAGCGGATTGGCGCTTTAGCGCTCTCTAGCGTTTATATGCCCACCTTTGAGCTATGGAATATTCTGCCTTTATGCATTCGACAGGCTCCCTCACTGTCCATTTTTAAAACCTGTTTGAAAACATATCTCTACTCATTGGCCTTCAACCCAACTGAGACTTGATTTTACTTCATTTTTATTGATTTTACCTATTTAACTTGTCATTTTATTGTATTTTAAATTGAAATTTTAGTTCACTGTGTGTTAGTTTGGTGGTTCTGTTTTTATGCATTTAAAAAAAAAATCTTGTTTGTAGCTAGTGTCCAGCGCTTTGTTTCAGCTGTGGCTATGTTAAAGCGCTTTACAAATAAAGTTGTTGATGATGATGATGATGATGTTCCAGTTTGCCATAGACCCACTTGCCCTTGCCTTCACACTATAAGGGCAAATTATCTTTAAGTGTGTCAATCATTTAACCTGAATTTGTGTGTTAAAACCAATGTATGTTACATGTCGAATCAAATTCAGCACACGTTTTATTGGTAATGTAACTCCAAAGTAAAAAATGAAGGGGTCAGAGCAAAGTGTTTTATTGTTGAAGTTTACAATCAAAATAGCACACTGCATCCTACCTGCAACTTTATTGTATATCTTCTCATTTGTTATCCCTTTGCCCTTTCCTTCTGCCTCCTTCCTTTCCCTCATCATGTGTCTTACAGGAAGAAAAACAGTGTACAGGTATCAGCTTCTCTTTTCCAAAGCCACTCAGCTGCAGACCCAAGCAGTGAGCAGGCTTATCCCTCTATTTCTATTAGTCACACACTCATAAGCCATGTATCCCTCTGAAGCTTTGTGTCAGCAACTTCACATTCAGAGTGGAGAGACTTCTCATTATTGGTGGATTGAGAGGTTTTAGTTTACACAGAGAGCGCAATATTCTGAATGTCATGTCATGTTTAAAGCAAAATTCGTTCCACAGATTAGCACATGATGTAATTTGTTTCAGCTTTCAGCACTGCCTCTATGACTACTCAATCGGTCCATTAGTTGAAACTCAAAGGAGGTCAATTTTAGAAATGCGTGTTAATTTCAAACAAAGATTTTTAGAAGCATTCCTTTAAATTATACTTTCAGTGTTGAGTAGCACATGCCAAAAAACATCTGTTAGCCCCAAATATGTTGCTGCGCATTTATTTCAAAGCACACACAAAAACATAATAATAATAATTACAGGTTCATAGTGTGAATTTAGACTCTTAGTTTTACTTAATGCTGAACTTATATATTGAATAAATCAATTCTAATGGACAGAAAACACAAATGCACACGTGGATAAATGCAGAAACAATATAAAAATCTAATCTGATTTAGTAATGAAGGCATTGAGGAAAAAAAGGATTTTAATGACACCAGCACTGAGTCATGGATGAAGCTGGTAAAGTGAGAGGAATCGCCTTATTTAACATTCATTTCACATTAGTTTATAAGGTTTAAATTAGTAAGATCAATACTGTTGTCTGTGCCCTAGTGAGTGACTGAGACATGAATTTTTGACTTGTACTCTGCTACCTAATGTCAATCTCCTTCTCAGAATAGATTTACGTAGATGTAGTAATCACCCGTAGACTGAAAACCACTAAACCAGGGAGCTTTTGAACGCTGCATGCAATATCAGCAGGCTTGTTCTGCAGAAATTTACCTACAGATTAAATTACAGATGATCCACTCAGAAAAGAAATGAAGTCAGTTAGAGGTGCTAAACACAGTGTTTTGGTGTGCCTTGGCATAAATAGGTTTGTGTGAACAGAGCTTGATGTTTGAACACCTTAAGTCATGTTTGTTTTATTTCTTTAATAAAGCTGAACTAAGAAATTGTGATTAACTTCATCTCAGTTGCATAATAGTCTTATAACGACACGTAATCATCTGCACCCATGTTATTTTGTTTCATTTTATTGATTCAGCCTGATCGTAATAACCCTCCTTCTGTTCATTCAAAACATAAAAATTTAACATTTTTGTATTTGAGTAATCATTTAGTGAGAATCTCTGTGTTCCAACAAAAAGAAAACTGATTTATTTTACTTTCTGGGAAGATTTCAAAGCAAGAACACAGACATGAACACAACTTTTCAGCACATTGGTCCACAAATTGTTACAAGGGCAGAGGTTGGGCTTTAGACCTGAGCAGAAATCATTCACCTAATTCAGTGGTCTGCAACCTGTGGCTCTGGAGTCACATGTGGCTCTTTGGTCTCTCTGTAGCGGCTCTTTCAAGCTTTGACTAAAACTGGCACAAAACTTAATTTATTGGTTCAACAAACAACAAAAAAGGATCAGTTCAAACAGTTTTGCTGTGGTTTCTTTTGTTTTGTGAACACTGTGTCAGGATCTCGTAGTTTTGGACCCATGTGCAGGCAGGCAAACGAGGCAGGAGTTTAAAAATAAAAAGGTATTTAATTTTAAACAAGAAAACAAAGTGCTGTCGGGGCAGCAACAACTTACTCACTGATGTCACCATGGAAGGAGAACAGGAGCCAAAACAGAGGACTGTGTTGTCTGAGTAGAATCAGAACAGAGCAAAGCAAAGCAGAGCAGAACAAACAATGACCGGACACCGAGTGGAGGAGAGGAAGGCGCTTTATAAGGCAGAGGGAGAGTGAGTAATGAGAGCAGCTGGTAGGTGGCTGATGAGAAACAGGTAAAAGTGATTAAGACTGAGGACTGGAGAAGCAGACTGAGGAGAGAGTGGAGAAGTAGACGGAGGATTGAAAATAAGAAAAAGTATGACAGGAGCAGAGCTTGTCATAACCCACCTCAATGGTGGCACCTGACACTCCCAAGATGGGCCCCCACAAGACTAGGGAGGGAGGGGGGAGGAGACAGGACGAAGGGCACAAAAAGGCAGATCTCCAAAAACAAGGTCGACAGGTAGGAGCCTGAAAAAAACAGAAAAGAGGGGAACTATATTTATGCCCAAGAGGTCAGGCGGGCGGCCGGGAGGCCGTCAAGAAGGCCGGAGCATGTCAGGCGAGTGGCCGTGAGGTCGTCCAGCAGTCTGGAGCATGTCAGGCAGGCGGCCGTCCAGCTGGCCGGAGCACGTCAGGCGGGCGGCCGTGAGGTCGTCCAGCAGGCCGGAGAACGACAGGCGGGCGGCCGTGAGGCCGTCCAGCAGGCCGGAGAACGTCAGGCGCCGAGTCGGGCAATGAGTCTGTAGTCGATGTTGGCGAGTCGGGCGCCAGCGAAGGTAAATCAACTGCCATCTGCGAGTCGGGCGCCGGCGATGAAGAGGAGACGTCGGGCGCCAGCGATGAAGAGGAGACGTTGGGTGCCGGCGATGAAGAGGAGACGTTGGGCTCCGACGATGAAGAGGAGACGTCTGGCACCGGCGATGAAGAGGAGACGTCAGGTACCGGCGATGAAGTGGAGACGTCGGGCGCCGACGATGAAGAGGAGACGTCGGGCGCTGCCGATGAAGAGGAGTCGTCGGGCGGCGCCGATGAAAAGGAGTCGTCGGGTGCCACCGATGAAGAGGAGTCGTAGGGCGCCGCTGATGAAGAGGAGTTGTCGGGCGACGTCGATGAAGAGGAGTCGTCGGGCGCCGCCGATGAAGAGGAGTCGTCTGCCATCGATGAGACGTCTGCAGGCGGCGAAGAGTCTGCCGTCGATGAGACGTCTGCAGGCGGCGAAGAGTCTGCCATCAATAAGACGTCTGCATGAGGCGATGAGACGACGTCATCTGCAGGCGGCGATGAGACGACGTCATCTGCAGGTGGCGATGAGACGACGTCCTCTGCAGGCAGTGATGAGACGACGTCATCTGCAGGCAGCGATGAGATGACGTCGTCTGCAGTCGGCGATGAGACGACATCTGCTACAGTCGCGATGAGACGACATCTGCTGCAGTCGACGATGAGATGATGTCTGCTGCAGTTGGCGATGAGACGACGTCTGCTGCAGTCGGCGATGAGACGACGTCTGTTGCAGTCGGCGATGAGACGACGTCTGCTACAGTCGGCGATGAGACGACGTTTGCTGCAGTCGGCGATGAGACAACGTCTGCTGCAGTCGGCGATGAGACTGGGTCCGTCTCTGCTGCAGTCGAAGAGTCAGCCGATGGGTCTGCAACCGACGTGGGAATCAGTCGAGGTGCTGGCGTGGAAACCAGTTGAGGTGCTGGAGTGGAAACCAGTTTTGGAGCTGGCATGGGAACCAGTGTTGGAGTTGGCATGGAAACCAGACCTGGTGCAGCTGACGTGGAAACCAGACCTGGTGCAGCTGATGTGGAAACCAGACCTGGTGCAGCTTCTGGAGGTGCAGCTGTCTGTGAGCTGAGAGATGCAGCTTCTGGAGAACTGAGAGATGCAGCTTCTGGAGAGCTGAGAGATGCAGCTTCTGGAGAGCTGAGAGATGCAGCTTCTGGAGAACTGAGAGATGCAGCTTCTGAAGAACTGACAGGTGAAGCAGGAGCTGAGCTGACAGGTGAGGCTGGACATGAGCTGGGAGGTGTGTCAGGCTGAGAGAGGGCCAGCAGAAGCAAACGCAGCACACGTCTCTCTGACCACGCCTGCTGGAAACGTTGCAACGCCCCTGGCAAGCAGTCGTTGCTGTCAGCTCCAGTGAATTAGGAAATTCTTTCCTCTGCAGCGATCAGTTTGTCCCACAAAGCACTGGAGCTGACTTCCTCCCCCTTTACGTCAGGCACGCCGGCGCGCACAGCTTCCTCCTCCAGCAAAAGTCTCACCTGAGCCCCGTCAGACCCTCCGTCTGCCGGACCGGCAAAAGGGCTGACACACGACCCCCCCTTTGAAATTCTTCTTGGCTCCTCTGACAGCTGGCGAAGAGAGTTTGAAGGTGGGTAGGGCTGGGGTTCAGAGACGCCGGCTCGGTTCTGCCGTCTGTTACTCCTGCGGCGAGCCCGGAGGCGTTGCTCCTCTCTCATTGGGAACTTCTCTGGCACAACAGGAGTTATTTTCTGAGTCGCTGCCGCTTCTTGAGGTGGTGAGAAAAAAGGCTCCAGCCTGATCACCAGGCGAGTCCCAACGAACGAGTTCCTCTTCCTCAACTCTTCCTCGCGTTGAGCAGTCCTCTTCGCCTCACGTACAGCTTACTCGAAGAGAGTGATCATCCTGCCGGGTTTGCTGTCTTGTGGTCGGGTCATAATGTCATGTGATCTCGTAGTTTTGGACCCATGTGCAGGCAGGCAAACGAGGCAGGAGTTTAAAAATAAAAAGGTATTTAATTTTAAACAAGAAAACAAAGTGCTGTCGGGGCAGCAAAAACTTACTCACTGAAGTCACCGTGGAAGGAGAACAGGAGCAGAAAAAGAGGACCATGTTGTCTGAGTAGAATCAGAACCGAACAGAGCTGAGCAAAGCAAAGCAAAGCAGAGCAGAACAAACAATGACCGGACACCGAGTGGAGGAGAGGAAGGCTCTTTATAAGGCAGAGGGAGAGGGAGTAATGAGAGCAACTGGCAGGTGGCTGATGAGAAACAGGTGAAAGTGATTAAGACTGAGGACTGGAGAAGCAGACTAAGGAGTGAGTGGAGAAGTAGACTGAGGAGTGAAAATAAGAAAAAGTTTGACAGGAGCAGAGCCTGTCACACTGGAGCTAGTAGAGGGAGCAAAACATACTTGATGTTTTATTTCTTTATATGAAGAACTGTCTACATAGTTTATAGATTAAATTTTTTTTTTTAAAGATGGTAAAAACAGAACATTCTTCCCCCTTTACAAGAATCTGATCATTTTCTTTAATGAATGTTAAAGATCATTAGATATTTTTTAGCTTTATAATGTCACCCTTACTGGCCACAAAAGCCCCCTCAAGTAAACCTAAAGTAGCCCATGGGCCACCAGCTGATAACCACAGTTGTGGCAGGTTATTGCAGCTCCGGACATGTTTAAAGTATTGAACAAAGGTGAAAATGGCTCTTTTGATCATAAAGGTTGCAGACCCCTGACCTAATTTATCCAACCAGAAACCAGTTCTGACGTGTGTTGAGAGCTGGTGCAGTTTTATTCAGCTTGAAAGCCTCACCTTGATTCCTCAACATATTTTGTGTCGTTGTGGATGTGATACATACAGATTCAAATACGTACATTCACTTACATCTTTTAGTAAGTGATGCTGAAGGTTTTAGAACGTATTTTAATTTGACATGGCCAACTTTTTGATAGTGATTACAATTGACTACAGCTGGTAATTCTCTTTGCAAACATGGGCTACACTGCAGGTCTTATTATTACAGGTATTATCTTATCTTATTATTCCATATTATTCTCAATGCTCAAGACGTGGGAAATTAAAAGAACAAAGACGAAGCAACTGGACTTTTGTTCTGTAGCAGAAGCAGAGTTCCGAGATTTAAACTGCACAAGGTTAGTATTATTGTTTTAAACACTTTGATCAATCTGCTTATCCCTACCTCACTGACAGATTGCTTTGATAAAACATTTGATATGTATCACATCAGTACCACATAGGAAAAAGATCTGAGTTGGAATTAAAACAAATCTGATTTGTCACATTCAGACTGTCACAAACAATTCCAATATGTGGCGAAGTGTAAAATCAGATTTGGGCTACATTTGCCTGCAATAAAAAGTATTTGTTTCACAGCATTCTTTTGATTGACAATACACATATCACTCTCATTAAATGAAAATTAAGTGTTCTGCAATGAAGGAAATACCAAAGCATGCGACAAATAATGAGACAAACGTCATAGTCATTCAAGACAAGACTGAGCGAGTTGACCACAATGATGAAAAATATATGGGAGAAGTCAAAGTGAGGCTTTCAAACAATCCACCAAATGTCAAGCATAGTGGTGGTAGCATCATGCTGTGGTGAATGTGCATGGAATAATGAAGGACTACCTCCACATTCTTCAACGTCACCCAAATCAAATGCCAGATGGTTGAAACTTGGACACAGTTGGGTGTTCCAACAGGACATTTGTTCCAAACACACAACAAATGTGCTTTCTGATAGGATAAAACAGGCGAACAGTTTCTGGAATGGCCTTCCCAAAGATTCAACCTCATCTACTGCGCATTAAAGGACAACGCACACAAAGAAATGAAGGAGGGTGACTGACTGAGATAACCCCTGAACAGCTGAAAGAAGAAAAAGAAGCTTAACACTGGGACTACCAGGATTTTTTAATTAGTACAATATTTACCAGATGTAGCCAATTGGCTCTTCCCTTGAGATACTGATCAGGCTGCAGAGTTTTCTTCTGAATGTAAATGAAGGGGGATGATAGGTGTTCTTAACAGTTTGAAAATGCCTTGTGGGCTTGGGTCCATTGTTTGCGAATGAATGGCAAACATTCCAATGTAATTGGCTAATGGCTGCACCTTCTGCAACATTTTGGCTGACTGGCAGATTCACATGTGTTGTGACAAATGTAGAAAGGAGATGTTGTGTGTGTGTGTATATATATATATATATATATATATATATATATATATATATATATATATATATATATATATATATATATATGAAGGTACGGCCTTCCTTTATTCTCAAGAAACAGAACAAAATTTTCTTTCATACCACAAGCAATTAAATCAATAAATAATACTAAGGTATCATGACTTACTGAGCACAAATGTCTTGGCTACACCTTCTGCAACATTTTGGCTGACTGGCAGATTCACATGTGTTGTGACAAATGTAGAAAGGAGATGTTGTATATATATATATATATATATATATATATATATATATATATATATATATATATATATATATATATATATATAATATATATATATATATATATATATATATATATATATATATATATATATATATATATATATATAATATAATATATTTATATATATATAAATATATGTACATTACAACATATAATTTCATTTGAGCTGCTTCCTTCAGGGCGAAGGTACGGCCTTCCTTTATTCTCAAGAAACAGAACAAAATTTTCTTTCATACCACAAGCAATTAAATCACTAAATAATACTAAGGTATCATGACTTACTGAGCACAAATGTCTTGGCTACAACTTCTGCAACATTTTGGCTGACTGGCAGATTCACATGTGTTGTGACGGCCTCGACTTACAACGTTTCGGCTATACGAACGTGTGTAGAAATGGAACTCCTTCGTAAGTCGGGGATCACCTGTACAATCCCACCTTCAGATAAAAGTGGCCAATACAATCCCACCTTCAGATAAAAGTGGCCAATACAGGTAGTCCTCGACTTACGGCGTTTCGGCTATACGAACGGGTGTAGAAATGGAACTCGTTCGTAAGTCGGGGATCACCTGTACAATCCCGCCTTCAGATAAAAGTGACCAATACAATCCCACCTTCAGATAAAAGTGGCCAATACAGGTAGTCCTCGACTTACGGCGTTTCGGCTATACGAATGGGTGTAGAAATGGAACTCGTTCGTAAGTCGGGGATCACCTGTACAATCCCGCCTTCAGATAAAAGTGACCAATACAATCACATTATACATATATACATATATACATATATACATATATATATATATATATATAGTAAATGGAGCTTATTTATATAGCGCTTTCCAGCCCCCTGTGAGGGACCCCAAAGCGCTTTACAATACAAACCATACACCCATTCATACACACATTCATACACCGGTAGCGGCGACTGCCATGCAAGGCGCCTTCCTGTCCTACCGGGAGCAACTCGGGGTTAAGTGTCTTGCCCAGGGACACAACGACACATGGTGTGAGTAACCGGGATTCGAACCTCCAGCCTTCCGATCGGGGGACGACTGCCATTACCACTACACCACGGCCGCCCATAATATATATATATATATATATGTATGTACATATATACATATATACATATATATATATATATATACAGGGGCGCCGTATGGGGGGTAAAAGTTGGTACAATTCCAGGGGCCCTTGACTGAAAGGGGCCCGAGATTGGGCTTTTTTTTTTTTTTTTTTTCATGGTGTGGTGGGCCCCTGATAATAATACATTAATGGTAGTAGCTTTGTTTTTACTTGTTTTAACAGTAAAACTTAAATATTATCTCTCCCAGACCAAAAAGCAAACATCAACATATTTAACAACACCCCCCTGTATCTGCATGAAATGGTATGTTCCTAGCTGCTCATTTGACGCTGCTGGTGCAGTCAGAAGCATAGATATTATATATAAACACTAGATACCCTACGGACTGGAGCTGCCTATTGGAGCGGACATTCCGTGCGGCCGCCATCTTGGATGGGTGTATTTCGCGCTCCCAGCGCATTTATTTGTATTGAAGAAGCTGTATGCTCCACTAAAAACAATCATAACTTCACGAATTCTTACCCGATTTTCACACGGTTTTGTTTGTTATAAACGTCAGAGATGTGGTTATGACGTGTGACACTGCTACTCAATAAAAGTATGTGCTTTCATGCTTAAATACTTTGTTTTATGCTCTTTAACAAAGATACACATATGGGATATTAATAAATGTATACATTTTTAAATTAAAAAAACTAGTTTGATTGTTCATTTGAATTTATTTTACTCTCTCACTCAAACACAGCATACAATACAGAGTCTTGTGTACAATGCTACAGCAACTATTTTTTTTTATTTTTGAGTGCTGTGCATGTAAACAGTTGTGAACGAACCTTTTTTTATAAGACCTGAAAAAGTAATCTAAACCCTCCAGGTCCTTTCACTACCCTCCCTGCAATTGGGGCTAGGAAGCTCCAGAGCATGGACAACCAGGACCTTTTGTGTGTCTGGTGATAGAGACTTTGTGAGGTAATAGGCGACTGGAGCTTTCCAATGACCCTGTAGACCAACCACCATAAAAACAAGCACCTCCGTGGCTACATCAGTCTCATCCATGCCATCACCCATATCCACATATCCAGACATTTTCTGGGTACAGGGATTATACTGGACATGTTTCTTGATGGCCATGGCATCCAACATGAGGACCACAGAGCCATATTTAACAGGGTCCTCTTCACATCTCCTCTGCAACATGTCCAACATCATTGTGTTGAGCCCAGGTTTGGCATCCACAGACTGCAACCACCTGAACAACAAATAAATAAAGGTTTATGTGCTTTAACCCATGGATTGATAGATAGATTGATTCTCTTTCTTTCTTCTTTCTTTCTTTCTTTCTTTCTTTCTTTAAGACTTCTTGATATAAAAACTTTCAAAAATAGTGAAAATAGCAAGCTCTAAGTTATTACATCTGTTTGTTGTACATCATACCTAGGGGTTGAAGTATTTTACTCAATATGTTTAAAATATGTAATAAAAATATACTACACCTTTGCAGTGTATGTGGATGAGGGAGGGGAAAATGCAGAGAATCCCTCAGGTAACTGTAGGCTCTGATCTGTAAATCAAACTACATAGTAAGCTTCCTAGAAATAAATACCTAAAGTCTGACAAAGAGTTTAAATGTAACATAACAAAAATTCTAAGTTGTAGTATTAATGTATTTACCTGAATGTAAGTCAAGCCTTTCTTTCAGCTCCTCATTTAGAAGGTTCTTCCTCTTCAGATCCAGCAATGATGACAAAATATAAATGATCAAATAATCAAAACTATTGTTCAATCTTACTTGTGAAAGGTAATCCCATGTGATCTACTTTCAACACTGCGCTGGTTATTGCAACCATAAGCTGCACAAAATACGGGCATAGTAACTCTGTGTTTACTCCTGTTGGCTCTTGTGTAGAAACCCCCATCCAATATGGCGGCGCTGCGCGATGCGATTCTGCCCACCGTAAGGTATCTAGTGTTTATATATAATATCTATGCGAGAAGGGTTAGAGACGCCAGTGACAAACTAACCCGAGAAGGGTTAGAGACGCCAGTGACAAACTAACCCGAGAAGGGTTCGAGACACCAGTGACAAACTAACCCGAGAAGGGTTAGAGACGCCAGTGACAAACTAACCCGAGAAGGGTTAGAGACGCCAGTGACAAACTAACCCGAGAAGGATTAGACACCAGTGACAACCTAACCCAAGAAGTGTTAAGAGACGCCGGCGACAAACGAATCCGTGAAGAGTTAGAGATGCCAGTGAAAAACTAACCCGAAAACAGTTTGAGACGCCAGTGACAAACAAACCCGAGAAGGGTTAGAGACGACAGTGACAAATCCGAGAAGAGTTAAGAGACGCCGGCAACAAACTAACCCGAGAAGGGTTAGAGACGCCAGTGACAAACTAACCCGAGAAGGGTTAGAGACGCCAGTGACAAACTAACCCGAGAAGGGTTAGAGACGCCAGTGACAAGCTAACCCGAGAAGGGTTAGAGACGCCAGTGACAAACTAACCCGAGAAGGGTTAGAGACGCCAGTGACAAACTAACCCGAGAAGGGTTAGAGACGCCAGTGACAAACTAACCCGAGAAGGATTAGAGACGCCAGTGACAAACTAACCCAAGAAGTGTTAAGAGATGCCGGCGACAAACAAATCCGAGAAGAGTTAGACGCCAGTGACAAACTAATCTGAGAAGAGTTAGAGACGCCAGTGACAAACTAACCCAAGAAGTGTTAAGAGATGCCGGCGACAAACAAATCCGAGAAGAGTTAGACGCCAGTGACAAACAAACCCGAGAAGGGTTAGAGACGCCAGTGACAAACTAACCCGAGAAGGGTTAGAGATGCCAGTGACAAACTAACCCGAGAAGGGTTAGAGATGCCAGTGACAAACTAACCCGAGAAGGGTTAGAGATGCAAGTAACAAATCCCCCCAAAAAAAAAAAAAATCAATGTAAGGTTGTAACAACTAAACAGAAAATACCAAGGACGTAAATAATTCAGAAACTGTTTTGGTCTGAAGGTTTTCTATTCTTAGTCAGCTGCTAGTTGCACAATAGATCTCAACTCCGCTGGTTTTGTTTTCTTACATGTTGACTGAACCTGTCTAGCAGCAAAAAACTAATTCATTTCCCAATGTAGGAAAATCACTTTAATTTACAAAACGATCTTCATAAAATAAAAAAAACGAGTTCATTACCTGTGGAGTAGCATACACATAAAAGACTGGAGGATCCGTCTCGGTGAGAACACACCATACTCGTTGCCAAATCATGGAGCTATCAGCGTACAGAAGGTAACTACTCATGACGCTGCAGGGGCTGGGATATGTATCAAACTGTGACGACACCAAAGACAAACATAGTCAGGACATGGCTGGGCAGTTTTCTCAACAACAGCCTTCCGAGTGTGACAGTGGTTTATTTTACTCAACTAATGCAGAAACAAAAGTCACAAATGGATGTACACATTACAGAACATCCACAAAGCTCACCTCCAACATTCTTCTCTTCTTCCTGTCCATGCTCTCACCCCTCTGGTTTGTCAGGATGAAGTAGCAAGATTTACACACTTTATTCAGCTTGTTGCCATCGTATTCCAACGCCACTTTATTATCCGAGCACTTATAGCACACCACCTAAGCGAACAGAGAGCTTTAACACGACCGTTCCGTTAAATTTCTTCTATACCAAGCATCTTGTTCCTTACATAGCCACAAGCTCGACAGTGATGTCTTCTCCTGGTGAGAGAGTTAAAGGGCTCCCTGCAGGTCATGCACAGGGTCACCTCGTTGTCTCTGATCCAGCGGGGGGCTCGTCGGCCGAGTTCTTTCATCTGTTTGACACAAAGTGCCATACTGTAATCAGCGCGGTATTTCAACTCTTTAATAAAAAGGACAAAAAATGTACAATATCCAACCTACAGGATCTTCAAGATGTAGCTCCCTGGAAGCCATTTTGAAGGTTTCATTTTTCTTCTGAAACGTGTCGATGGCTTCCTGAATCACCTGCAGACCAAAATTCTTATGAGAAATCGCAACAACTGGGCTTTTTTCCTCTCTAAAGAACAGTAACAAACCTTTATCCAACTGTCTCGATCCTCTTCACAACTTCAACAGAGAAAAACAAAAAACATAGTTTAAGAGTGTTTCAGCATCGTCATCTATATTCAACAATCCATTTTTAATTAAAAGGACCACTGTTCCTTTAAAAGATTTACATCTACCCTTTTTATGCCAAATATTTTAATTTAAATATCTTACACAGCAAGATAATGGAGTTATAAATGGTTTGGTCAAATCTTCAAAACAAAATTGCAAGACGTCACTAAGAATATGATTTTGAGAGGACGCTCAGCTACTACCACCAATTTTCAGCTCAGTGTCTAAAATTAACCCTTTTTAGGTTTGATAAGATCAACCACAGTCCAGTCGCTGGACGGGACGTTTGTAGTTTTCAAGATGTTTTTTCTTGACTGGAATTAGGCCTGTCACGATAACAAATTTTGCTGAGCGATTAACTGTCTCAGAAATTATTGCAATTGAATAAACGATATTGTTTAAAATTTGACAGTAACTAGTAATTATTGTCAAATTTAAGAAGAAATGTAAATTTTTGTGTATAGTACCTTTTTTGACCACCGGATGGCAGTACAAGACTTTTTGAACCGAAGGATGGATAGTGATGGAGCGAGCATGTGTCTATAAGAAAAATGGGAGGGAGGCCCCTTGACATGACATGGGCTGTCTCTCTTTGGTTCTCAAAATGGCGGACGCTCGGTGTGGTTTGAGCTCTTTAGCATAGCATTTTTCACACAAAGCTATTAATAATAATTTTTAAAAATTCAGTAAACAAGTTCTCAGCTTCTTTTTGCAGAGGAAGAACAACTTTTTACACGAAGGCACCGGTTTCAACCGTGAATTTGAGCTTTGACAAGACGGGAGGTTTTTAGCTCTACGTCTGCCTTTTAGCTTAGCTGCTTTTAACGATCCAAAAACTCAATTTTGTATGGTTAAAACATATTTTAAAGAGAAAGGGAGGGGTCAGTAAAGATCATCGGAGTTGAGCCTTTTTGTCATCCAGTGTCTTCAGTAGAAAGAGACACGAAGAAACGATCGATAAACACGATAAATGAAAATGAGGTTGATAATTTTCATTCGTCATGCGATTAATTGATTTGTTTATCGTGACAGGCCTAACTGAACAGAGGGTGCAAGTGGAGAGGAATTTTGTCTACCATCAGGCACAGTGGTGGAGCCAGAGGGTCACCAATGGAGGCCGTGACCACCACAGATTAATCTTCGGCCACCTCAAAGGCCACCCCAATCATTTCAGGAAACTATTTTTTTTAAATATAAAAACTAGAAAGCAAAGTTTCTTTCGGCTGCTTCCTTCTTCACAGCAAACTCGTATGAAAGATTTGGCTTTTTTTTTTTTATGTTCTTCCTGACTTAACCCGGGTTGAGGGATGAGGAACCATAAATTGTGGTGGCCATCTTGAATTGGGTTGACCCAAAAGCTTAGTCAGTTGCATTTCTATAAACAATGATAACTTTCTGACGGTTTCATGAACACCATTTATTCATGAGTTATTTTGCCAACATACAGAGCTGACGGTGCAAAAAATGTTAAGCAAAACGTGGAGCGCTTGGAGTACGCATTGTGAATGACTCTCTTCCACCATCCTAAATTTTTGGTCAAGATCAGTAAATTCGACTGAGTTATATCCACCTTTGTGTTTGTTGTTTGTTCGTGAATTGGATATACTCCGAAAAAATTAAAAAAGTTGTAGATGTACATCCAATAATCCCTTTGAGAGTTTAATAATAATCAAGCAATGATTACGGTGAGAAGTCAAAACCTCTTGGCAGATGAAGATCTGTGTTGCTCACCAGGCCTGGAGCTCAAGGGTCCGCTCCATTCCAGACACCTGGAAGGTGTATAGGTGGTCTTCATTGATGGTCCGATGGACTTGCATGCCGTCAACCCCAATCCTGCAGCGGACAGTGAACCTCTGCCCAACCAGGCTAAACTTTGCAGAGCAACACAACAGGAAGTTGTTGAACTATCGGGGGAAAACAAAGTACTTATTTTAAATGTACATCTTTCGGTGCCATTTTGTTTCAAGACATAAAAGTGAAAGGGGAAAAACTTTCAGTCATTTATGGATTAAAGCTGACCAAGAACAAGTATCTCTCCATGGCCGACGTGTTTCTGGCAGCAAGCTTCAGCAGACGACCTTCTTTGAGGAACTCGCTGGTCGGGTTGATCACCTCCTCCTCTCCAACCATCTCATAGATCTCCAGGAGCCGTTTCATGTTCTCCTAAAGACAAACAAAACCGCTCTAAAATCTATTTGGACTAAACTCCAACTAAACGTGCCAACGTTTCACACAGGTACAGTTAATGCAAATAAATAAAACTTGAAGAGTCAAAAACCACACACAGGAAATGATTTAGTCTCGTTAAAATAACAGTAAATGATAGTTGATGCTGTGGGAACGTACGGCTTTGAGAATGGCGCTGTTTGAGTGAGTGGCTGCCATGGAAATGGCCTGTAAGGACTCTGTCAAGAGAAAACAAGAACATTAAAACACTGAGGATGGAAACAATTACCGTATTTTTCGGACTATAAGGTGCAACATTATTCAACTCATTCACAATAACCACATAAAATCAATTTCAGGTCAGTAAGCACAACCAAAAGTAATACATAAGGCGCCAACTTATGTCGATTTTTGAGAAAACAAAGGATTTTAAGTGCACCTTATAGTCCGAAAAATATGGTACACATTGAGAGATTAACATGGAAGCTGTTTAATTCCTTAGTCAAATCGTACCCAGCAGTGTCATACCAATCAGTTTAAGTGTCACAGTACCATTTTGCACAAAGCACCTAACAAAAGTGCATAAACCCGCAGGTGCACAACACTACATGCACATATTAACATCATTTGAATCACAACTTTAATATGCTTATCTTAAAACAAATGGCTGACAAATTTATTACAAGTAGCAAAGGTGGCATCTCACTGGACGGCAAATAATGGGAGACTAGTTGGTAACTCAAATGTGCAGAAAAACTGCAAGAAAATGGACAAGTTTTGTTGCAAATGTAGAGGACAGGGTCAAAATATTGGAATTTATTAATAATCAGTCTCGTAAAATTATAATGAAAATTTGAGTTTTTTTTTTAATGGGAGTAAAATTATTTATACATAAAGACAAACACTGGGTTGAGTTGACACCATTTCTGCAACATTTGATTTGAATATTGTAATTAGGCCTGTAACAATAAATTTTGCTGGGTGATTGTCTCATATTATTGCGATAAACGATAATATTGTTTGAAATTTAAAGCTGCAGTATGTAGCTTTTTTTATGAACATATTTCTTCACTCTGTCACTACCTCCTGACAGACTGATGTTAGCCAGGTAATCTCTGAAAAAAAATTAAAAAAAATATTGTCCCCTTGCTTCTCCAGGTGGTAAATAAGCATTTCTAAAAAGAAAAGGTGACCCGCCATTTTCCAGCCAATAAAAACAGAGTTTGTAACCAGCCAATAAAAACAGAGCTTGAATTTGAATCAGCCAATAAAAACAGAGCTTGAATTTGAAATTCAACAGACCACAAGGGGGCAGAGCCACATATGGCTCTGAGGGGGAGGGATCAGAATGCTTTGCCTGTTGAAAATATTTCTAACTGCTGCAGTTCTACAGAAACTGCATACTGAACCTTTAACATTACAGTAATTAGCAAAGGTGGGCGACAGACCGCTAGGGAGCGCTAAAGCGATAATCCGCTTATAGCGGATCTAAACAATTTGTCAGCGTTACAGCGGATTGACTAATTTTTATAATTCATAAGCGGATTTGCGCTATTTTTATTTAAAATGCAGTACCGCTAATAACTAATTATCTATCAGATTAAGAAGTATTAATGTTTTTCTGACTAAATCTTTATCAATTTTTAAGTTAAGAATTAATGCTTAATGCAACACTTGTGAGAAAAAACATTTTAGTTCAAATAATATGTTTCCATGCATCTCACAGCCAAGTTTGTGAGATGTTGACGAGCACAGCTCAGCAATTTAGTGTCAGGCTGACTTTTTAGTGAGGCAGCTTTTGCTTTGAAGACACTGATTATGTGGAAGAGGTACGGGCCCTACTCTTTTTCACATATAACTTTGTCTTTATTGGCAAAAGATGTAACAATCTAGTCAAAATAACAAATGTTATCCCTCACCCGTGCCTTGCACCGACTCACACAAAAACATGTTTGTGTTAAGATGAGAGTGAAGTCATTATAGACACGCACGCACACGCACCACGCATACACATTCACACACCTCAAAGGTATAAAATAAGGAGGCGCTCGGATGGATTTCTGAGGTCTACCGTGGGTCTGATCAACGCCCGGTGTTTGTTGCATTGATGACATCTCCTGCCGAACGAAGAGGCTTCCTCGTTGGTATCAACGGTGAGAGATTTGATCTTTTACATCAATGCCTTTTGAGTGTGTGTAAAAGCTTGAGGCTTGCTGTTATTCGTGGCGGGGTTTAAATTGATACTCGATCCTAGCAAATAACAGTGTGTGTGTGTTGTTATTGAGCATGTTTATGCTTTGCAGAGTTTCATTGTATCTGTGGCAACTTTATTAAAGCATACTGAAGTACACAGTTCTGAGAGTGTGTTTTCATTGTGCCGACCTTTTTCCCGAGTCCTGCATATTATAAAATAAAATATCTTAAGACAACTGTCTTCTTATTTCTAAACAAAACGGTCGGGCCTCTGTGACCCGAGCGTTCAACTTTAACACAGCAGGCGTGACACAGTAATGTTTCACATTACAGAAAACAGCATAACATATGTGATCATGATATATTGCAAATTACCACACTGCTCATGAATAGAAAACACATGATGCTTCTGATTATATTTGTATATTAGCACAAAATCAAAGATAGAAATAGTCTCTTTTGAGTGAATCTGTCCTTTGATTTAAACTAATAAAATAAACTGTGTTAAATGTCTGGTTACTGAATGATCAGTAAAAGTCATCTCTGGAACAGTTCAAAAATACACAGGTGTATCAGAGTGGACACGGTCATGCCCACTACATCTCCCCCCTTTTGGAAGCCATCGCCAGTCCTTGGGGATGGGGTCCAACACGAAAGGAACATTGAACTGTCTCTGATCTTGAAGTAATCCAGCAAGTGGAAAAGAAAAATCAAAATTATAATCCCATAAAGTTTTTGGAAATTCCATACTGTTCGGAGGTAATCCCATTGCGAAAAGCTTTTAATCCCTTGGAAAACTGAGTCTGTTAACTCTTGGAAAACAAAGTCTGTGATCCCTTGGAAAACAAAGTCTTATAATCCACAGCGGTAATTCCACAGCAGTAATTCCACAACGATTAGTTTTGTTGATTGATCAGCAACAATTGTTTTCATAATCAGCATGTAGAGGGGATCCCTCGATTGACGCAGAGGAGGCGACCCTTGGATGAAGGTTGAAGACCAAGCGTTGGAGCTGCAGGTCCCCACATCGAAGGTTGTTGGCTGGTTGGTTTCCAGTCAGTGCCACTCTGGTTCTATGTGTCATGCAATTATGTGGTTTTTTAGGTGGGCTTATGATTGGGATTTTACATTAGGCCCTACCTATATGCACCTGGGGCCTCATGTATCAACCGTGCGTGCGCACAAAAACATTGCGCACGTCACTTTCCACGCAAAAGCCCGTATGTATCAAAACTGAACTGAACGTGAATATATGCGCATCCAGGTACATATCCACGCAAGCTCCCGAGCAGGCGTACGCACGTTTCTGTGGTTCTTGTTCCTTTGGCGACACTTACAGGTGTTTCAGAGAAACTGAAGCCCCACAGTCTGTGGTTGACTTTAAGAGCGGCTTGAAGACCTTTCTTTTCAACCGAGCATACTCTTCCTCCTCATGATTCTACTTTTGATCTGAGTTGATACTGTTGTTGATTTTAATTGTTTTATTATTTGTCTTATTGACATTCAAATATGTTGCACCTTGTAGCACTTTGAGATTTCCATTAATGAAAAGTGCGTTATAAATTGAATTCATTATTATTATTATTATTATTATTATTATTATTATTATTATTAACAGTTCAAGATGTGAAAATGATTAATATTCCCTCCAAACACACGATTAACAAGTATTACATCCACATGACGCAGTGAAATAAAGGACGCGCAACGTTGTGCCAAAAATAAATTTAACAGGAACGGATTCATTCAGCCTTACTGGAGGTTATAATAAATAGTGTAACACGCAGAGCATTTATTTAGAAACAGATATAATTTTCCGATCTAGGATATGGCTTATCAGCCGTTTTCAGAAATAATAATTTTTCAGTTTGGCACTGCTGCGCTCTGGGGAGCCGTGCATCACGCGTGCATACAGAAGCAGCGGTCAAACTGTTCCACAGAGGGAGCTGCAGGTCGATCGGGACTGTGCAGTCCAGTCCACACAAAGCCGGATCATGTCCAATGGAATGTCTCATCCATATGATTCCAAAGGCTGAGTGGTCGCGCTTGGAGCGCGCGCGCACCCTCACCGGTGTCGACACGGCAGCTGGAGGTGTTTCATTATCTGCGTTTATTGTAGATTTCTCCAAAATGACACGTGAAAGTACACCTTATATAACTTGTAGGAGAGCAAAAGCTTCACAGACAGACTGCGCACAGGGCTGCGGGGCGCGCGCTGCGTCTGGAGACTCCAACATCATGTCATGAAAAGTCTCCACCAAGACGCACAGACTCGTTTCTTCACATCATCTACATAAACAAAGATCTATGTTCTAGCAAACATCCAAGTAAGTTCCTCTGTGTTTACAGTAATAATGGTAATAAACTCGTGCGCAAAGTTAATATTTCCACACAGAATGAATGAATGAGCCGGTTCGCGCACCACAGCAGGGTGCGCGCGCACACAAATACCGACAATCACTCGTTCTTTGCATGATGAACACATTTTATTACTATTCTTACTTAGGATGTTTGTCCTCACTCATATTATATTGAATTCATTATTTTCCCGAATCTAGAAATCATTTCTGATCGCGCAGGGATCAAACAAACATGTCCTTCACACATGCAGGAAGTAATTTGCATCTGTTTAACATATGTAAATGTAGGCGTGTCAGGGGAGGTGTCTCACGTGCGCTCAGTTCCACGTCAATTGTGATGTACAAAAGGAATGTGCGTGGATTCAGGTGTACGCACAGTTTGATAAATCTGGATCTTTTTGTGCGTAGACACTTTTCTGGATTTCACCGTACGTCACTTTTCAGTAGGAAATCCACGCAGGTTTTTGATACATGAGGCCCCTGGTGTGTAAGCTATCATGGTTTAGATCAGCTACGATTACCAATTAAGGGGTGGATCAATTCTGTAAATTAGAAATAGGGATCTATACCTATAAAATTTTGGAGGGCTTCTGTAACGAAGGCCTCTAATTCCAAACTATTCCTCCATTCATTACTTAGTTTAGGTTAAACTAAAATAGAAAAATGAAATATAGTTTGATCTAAATGTCTGTTGTCTTTTAGACGAACGACGTAGGATTTGGTATTCCTAATAAATTTTGAAGTCTATGGCGAGACTCATCAAAATGAATAGATAATCTAGAATAGAAACGATCGAATCGGTTCAATTTAGAAATTGTGAGACCAGTGTAGTTTATGGTACCTTGAGTAGCTTTAAACTACATTGACTCTTCGACGATTGAGATTTAACAAAACGAACTGCATGTTGGCATAGTTAAATCCATATCATTCATTAACCAATGTTAATACAAAACCTTTTTGGCTGGGAGTGTTCAGAACCAAACAATATCTCAACTAATGACAACAGTAATGACTAAACAACAAGGAAACAACGTTTCACTGCTTCGACACACTCTTGTTGTCAGATTCCAAAGATGGAGATACCACAAGGAAAACAGTTCTCAACTTTATGACCGAGGTCAAATTAAATCTCGTAGATTTAACACTACTTTGACAGGGTATCCGCGGGGTTGTAAAAGGTATTAAAAGGTAGTAAATGAAATTAACACAAATTAAGGCCATTAAAAAGTATTAAAAAGTAATAAACGTCATCTGACGAGGTATTAAATTTTTTAAACCTACACAACTATATTTTTCTTGTTCTGTCGTCTAAAAAAAGGTCTGTGGATTTACTTATCTTTTCTAATTTTATGTTCCAAGTAGGACCTTAGCTAAAAACAAAGACGTCATATCGTCAGTCAGTGTGCGCGCGCACCTACAGCTGGCCGAGGCTCCAGCTGATCATGTCTGTAAAAAGAAACAGGAAAGGATCACGGCTTTATCCTCCGACATTTAACAAGAAATGTACCTAAACAATTGTTTGTTAGCTCGAAATTATAGCAAAAGGGGTGTCTCAGTCTAACGTTTTCTTAATAAAAGTACTTTAATGGTTAAATCGGCTTTATTTAAAAAAAAAAAAGTGTCGCTGCCTCAGTGCCTGTGTGCTCCGTGATCGCTCAGCGGTGAGAAACAGGAAAAAGGAGCGCGGCTCGTTTCGCCGACATTTAACAAGAAAATTACCTAAACAATTCTTTGTTAGCTCGAAATTATAGCAGAGGTGTTTTTCTGTCTGTCATTTTCTTAATAAATGCACTTTAATGGTCAAATTAGCTGCATTTCGCCACCGTGGTGCAGCTTGCTGCTGGATTGAAGGTTCAAGCAGAGAGGTGGGGAGAGTATGGCAGGCCGATTGAGTCATTAATAGCTAGTGAAGATTCTCAGTCATCCAGGACACGGTGAATTCTAAAAAATGCAATAAAAAAACAATAAAGTATAGTATAATAGTATAATAAATAAAGTCCAGTTGTTTTTGTCTTGAACTTTTTTAAATTTGTCATTATAGGCACGTTTTCTTATTACATGATACAACAGCATGCCATACTATTACTACAATAGATATGAACTTTTTTTTTTTTTTTCAGTCAGAATGAATGAAACGGTCATATTTCAGTGTTATGGTTTATAAATATGGGGAAAAAAATCTATAAATATGTCACTTCGTCCTATAAGTTGCAAGGCATGTAAATTATGCAAAAAACTGCAACTTACAGGATGAAAAATACAGTACTGTAGTTATTATTTTCTACCTCTCTTTTTGAATTATGCATGTGTTCAGTGTTGAATTATTTTAAATAAACTGTTCTGTTTTCAAGTTTACAGTTTTTGTTTGCCATTAGAGATATGTTATGTGTGGGAACAATTAAACTTTTTCTCTTGGGTTAGATTTAAATAACAAGTAGGTCAGTGCTTTTATTGAGGCAAGAAGCAAATTGATGTATCCAGTAATTGTTATAAAACTACATTTACTACCAAAGTTTAGGAAGAAAATGACAGTAATCTATCACTTTACAATTAGTTGCTCTAAACTGAAGTACAACAGGTTGCCGCTACGGTTACAGCTCGGTGCCGTGATGGTATTAAAAAATATTTTGATGGTATTAAAAAGGTATTAAAAGTTATTAAATTCAACTCTGGAATTTCTGCATATACCCTGTTTGACTAAGGCTGCGCTTTTTTGCGCAAGTGAACTTGGCTTCTAAATCCCCCGGTCCCTTTCAGTGGGCTATATAATGTCGATTCAAATGCTAATGACCCTACTAAAGACCCATTAATTGTACACCTACACCCCCCCACCCCCTACCCCTCAGTCCAAAATCCTTGGACCCAGTGCAGGCCTTGTATAACACATAAGCATTTATCGCTGCCAGGTCAAGCATGTTGTAGAACAGTGTTTTTCAACCACTGTGCCGTGGCACACTAGTGTGCCGCGAGTGATCGTCAGGTGTGCCGCGGAAATTATCCAATTTCACTTAACTGGTCTAAAAATATATTTTTTAACGAAATAATTATCTAATAATATGCCATTTTCAAATGTCTGTGCTGTAGTAGTGTCTAGCGGTGTAATCATGCAATTTCCTTATCACTAGATAGATGACAGTATGGAACATAGCATTGCACATTAAAACAAGAAAAGTAGTGATGCATGAACGTGACATGTAGCAGTGACAGCATTGCATTCTAGCTAGCTGCTAGCAAGACTGACAGTGATGGAAAAGTTTTTGAAAAGAAAAAAATACTAACTCTGATCTGGTCCCTGGACAAAATTCGGACCCAGATGTAGGCCTTAGTATAAGTGGATATCAGAAGAAGGCAGATACCGTGAGCTCGAGACAGTACAGTGAGAGTTAAATTTCGTTTTGATTTACTTTTACCGGGGACGCAACGACACAGACTCCGTTGTGCTTGGTATGTGGTGAGAAGCTGTTTATTTCATTCCTATTCAAGACACTTTGATAAGAATGACTATATGGTAAATGGTAAATGGAGCTTATTTATATAGCGCTTTCCAGCCCCCTGTGAGGAGCCCCAAAGCGCTTTACAATACCAACCATCCACCCATTCATTCAGACATTCATACACCGGTAGTGGTAGCCTGCCTTACAAGGCGCCATCCAGACCTACCGGGAGCAACTCGGGGTTAAGTGTCTTGCCCAGGGACACAACGACACATGGTGGGAGGATGCGGGATTCGAACCTCCAACCTTCCGATCAGGGGTCGACTGCCATTACCACTACACCACGGCCGCCCCGTATATATTTAATATAGGCAGATACAGAGTATCTTTGTTTACAATTTTGGTTGGTGGTGTGCCTCGTGATTTTTTCAATGAAAACACTGTGCCTTGGCTCAAAAAAGGTTGAAAAACACTGTTGTAGAACACGACAATGGGCCGCACCGTATATAAATGTGTAATCTGGTCCATTATACCAGTGTGTCAGTTGACCTCAGGTCATGTGACCTGTGTCGGTCCGTCAGTTGAACTCATGTCGTGTGACCTGTGTCGGTCCATCAGTTGACTTCATGTCGTATGACCTATGTCAGTCCGTCAGTTGACCTCAGGTCATGTGACCTGTGTCGGTCCGTCAGTTGACCTCGGGTCATGTGACCTATGTCGGTCCATCAGTTGACCTCATGTCGTGTGACCTGTGTCGGTCCTTCAGTTGACTTCATGTCGTGTGACCTGTGTCGGTCCGTCAGTTGACCTCAGGTCATGTGACCTGTGTCGGTCCGTCAGTTGACCTCAGGTCATGTGACCTGTGTCGGTCCATCAGTTGACTTCATGTCGTGTGACCTATGTCGGTCCGTCAGTTGACCTCAGGTCATGTGACCTGTGTCGGTCCGTCAGTTGACCTCAGGTCATGTGACCTGTGTCGGTCCATCAGTTGACTTCATGTCGTGTGACCTGTGTTGGTCCGTCAGTTGACCTCAGGTCATGTGACCTGTGTCGGTCCGTCAGTTGACCTCGGGTCATGTGACCTGTGTCGGTCCATCAGTTGACTTCATGTTGTGTGACCTATGTCGGTCCGTCAGTTGACCTCAGGTCATGTGACCTGTGTCGGTCCGTCAGTTGACCTCGGGTCATGTGACCTATGTCGGTCCATCAGTTGACTTCATGTCGTGTGACCTATGTCGGTCCGTCAGTTGACCTCAGGTCATGTGACCTATGTCGGTCCATCAGTTGACCTCGGGTCATGTGACCTGTGTCGGTCCATCAGTTGACTTCATGTCGTGTGACCTATGTCGGTCCGTCAGTTGACCTCAGGTCATGTGACCTGTGTCAGTCCGTCAGTTGACCTCGGGTCATGTGACCTGTGTCGGTCCGTCAGTTGACCTCGGGTCATGTGACCTGTGTCGGTCCATCAGTTGACTTCATGTCGTGTGACCTATGTCGGTCCGTCAGTTGACCTCAGGTCATGTGACCTGTGTCGGTCCGTCAGTTGACCTCGGGTCATGTGACCTATGTCGGTCCGTCAGTTGACCTCAGGTCATGTGACCTGTGTCGGTCCATCAGTTGACTTCATGTCGTGTGACCTATGTCGGTCCGTCAGTTGACCTCAGGTCATGTGACCTGTGTCGGTCCGTCAGTTGACCTCGGGTCATGTGACCTGTGTCGGTCCGTCAGTTGACCTCGGGTCATGTGACCTGTGTCGGTCCGTCAGTTGACCTCAGGTCATGTGACCTGTGTCGGTCCATCAGTTGACTTCATGTCGTGTGACCTATGTCGGTCCGTCAGTTGACCTCAGGTCATGTGACCTGTGTCGGTCATCAGTTGACCTCATGTCATGTGA
>JBBPBX010004518.1:48183-69059 GCA_038048925.1 Garcialebias charrua | reverse complement strand
TATATATATATATATATATATATATATATATGTATATATATATATATATATATATATATATATATATATATATATATATATATATATATATATATATATATATATGTATATATATATATATACTGTATATATAATTACAGTATCTAATATGTATACATAATGTGTGTGTGAATAAATTGCATCTTTGGTTGTATCTTGCTAAACATGTCATATAATTAAGTATGGTATTCCACCAAAATTATTTAAATATGCTAAACTATATGTTCCTATACATGCAGTTTTAATAGCTGTATGCCTAACATTTAAATATGTGGCAATGGGATTACTATTCAGCGTGTTATGATTGATTAAATGCGCTGATACTTTATTGTGCCAGCCAAATATATAAGGCTGAGTGGAGCGGACGACAGCTCCAAGATGGCCGCCTGAAATCTCGTCAGCTCCAATAGGCAAGAGCGGGCCATGCGGTATCTAGTGTTCTATATATGATATCTATGCTCTGTCCCCTTTGACATCACTTCCTGTAACTGATATCACTTCCTGTAACTGACATCACTTCCTGTAACTGACATCACTTCCTGTAACTGACATCACTTCCTGTCCATGAGAACATCTCAACAACTGTTCATCTCAGCAGTTTTAAATGTTCTTTCTTTAAGAAATTGTGTGCGTATTTGTATGAATTGTGTGCGTATCTGTATGAAATGTGTGAGTATCTGTATGAATTGTGTGCGTATCTGTATGAAATGTGTGAGTATCTGTATGAATTGTGTGAGTATCTGTATGAATTGTGTGTATTTGTAAGAATTGTGTGTGTATTTATATGAATTGTGTGTGTATTTGTATGAATTGTGTGCATATTTGTATGAATTGTGTGCGTATTTGTATGAACTGTGTGCGTATTTGTATGAACTGTGTGCGTTTTTGTATGAACTGTGTGCGTATTTGTATAAATTGTGTGCGTATTTGTATGAATTGCGTGCGTATTTGTATGAATTGCGTGCGTATTTGTATGAATTGCGTGCGTATTTGTATGAATTGCGTGCGTATTTGTATGAAATGTGTGCGTATTTGTATGAATTGCGTGCGTATTTGTATGAATTGTGTGTGTATTTGTATGAATTGTGTGTGTATTTGTATGAATTGTGTGTGTATTTGTATGAATTGTGTGTGTATTTGTATGAATTGTGTGTGTATTTGTATGAATTGTGTGTGTATTTGTATGAATTGTGTGTGTATTTGTATGAATTGTGTGTATATTTACTGTCTGACTGGGCAGCTGTTGCTATGCTGTATACAGTACACCCCCGAGTCCATGACAAATTTCCCCTAGGGGACAATAAAGTAAATTCTATTCTATTCTTTGCACAGATCGTGATTTATTTTCCATCCATCCATTCATCCATCCATCCATATCTTTACCCGCTTCTTCCTTTTCTGGTCACTGGTGTCACTGGTGTCCATGTCCATCAGTCACTGTGTGAGAGTCAGGGGACAGCTGGACAGGTCTCCAGTCCATCACAGAGACAAACGAAGCAAACAGCCATCCACTCTCTCACTCTAGAGACAATTTAGAGTTACCAACCAGCCCAACATGCATGTTTTTGGTGTGTGGGAGGAAACTGGAGTACCTGGAGGAAACACACATGCACGGAGAGAACATGCAAACTCCACCCTGAAAGGTCCAGGGCCGGGATTCAAACCTGCAACCTTCTTGCTGAGTTGCTCTACCAATTGTGCCACTGTGCCGCCATTTAAATGCAAAAATGGTAAATGGAGCTTATTTATATAGTGCCTTCCAGCCCCCTCTGAGGAGCCCCAAAGCGCTTTACAATACGAGCCATCTACCCATTCATACACACATTCATACACCGTTAGTGGTAGCCTGCCTTGTAGGGCGCTATCCAGACCTACCGGGAGCAACTCGGGGTTAAGTGTCTTGCCCAGGGACACAACGACACATGGTGGGCGGATGCGGGACTCGAACCTCCGACCTTCCGATTGGGGGTCGACTGCCATTACCACTGTGCCACGGCCGCCAATTTATTTTACAAACATTTTATATGATCGTGAAGCTGATGATTGTCTTTTATTTTGAACGTGTTTGTAAAATCCTTTTAGAATAAACAGACTGTGTAAAGTTGAAATGAAATGCGCTGAACTTCATGTTTTTGTTCCATTCATTTGACTTTTGTTCTCTGTTCTCCTAAAACAGACACAAAAATAAACTTTGTTCTTAAACGTTGAAAACAAAAAACGGTTGTGATTACCGGAGTTCTTAAGCCAGTAAAAGTTCTGTCTGAGCGTTAGGAACCGTCATCTCTGGATCCAAACTAAACCAGAGCCAGCAGCTCCCGCCCACAGAGACCGCCCGGTTCCTAGAAGTCGTCCCTCCAGCTGCGAGGACTTGGGAGGGAAACAAGACGACTTATTTTAGGAGACGTGAAGTTTCTCCTCTGACTGCAACAAGCCCAGACGGTTCTGGACGAGGATTGTTGTGTGGGACTAAAAGGTCTGGATCCATTTCAAAACCGGCTCGAGAAATGTTCTCATGAAGGAACTTCACCACAAACAGATTTTATAATAAAAAATCAACAGTTTTAAAAAGTTATGCTTGTTCAGAAGCTTTGACTTTAGAAAATATTTGCCTCCTCAAACCCTCAAAAAAAGTTTTCATTTTACATTTTATCTAGTATTTTGCTAGTTTTAGCCGTTTTTTTTCCAGCTAGTATATTGCCAGTATTAGGTAGTATTAGCATTTTTTTGTAGTATTTTTGTAACTTTTTAGCCAGTATTTTTGCTAGTTTGGGCTTGTATCATGCTAATTAGTATTTTGCTTTTGTTGGCTAGTGCTTTGTCAGCCTTACCTATAAGTAACTGTTTTTCTTATTTCTGTCTTAGCTTTTAACAGCTGGTTTTGCTGTTATCGGCTTTTCTGTTTTGTTAGTTTTAGGTTTTAGCTAGTATTTTACTGGTTTTACTTAGCATTTGCTTATTTTAGCTTGCATTTTGCTGGATTTAGCTAGTGTGCTAGTTTTAGCTAGTGTTTTCCTATTTTTAGCTAGCATTTTGCTAGTCTAACCTTTTTTTTTTTGCTACTTTTATATTTTCTAGTATTTTCTAGTTGAAGCTTTTATTCATTCAACCTTTATTTCTATAGGTTGAGTCACGAGGATTCATTTACAACAGAGACCTGTTTTAGACAGAGTACAAACAATAATTCGACAAAAAAAAAAACAGATTAAATCAAGTAAAAGAAGTTATAAACATGGCAAAATGAAGATGCCATATAAAACAAAGTAAACTACTAAAAACAAAAACATATTTGCTTTGATATTTCTATTTTAGCTGCTGCTCTACTGGTCCTAGCTGTAAACTGTTATTCTGCTAACTTTTAACCAATGCTTTGTTAAAGGGGACCACACATGCAAAAATCACTTTTTAATGTTTTTTTACTAAACTTTGGGTATTTACTTCATAAAAAAACAGTCCTTGTGCCAAAAAAATGCACCCAGTGGTTTATTTACTCTAAGTAGATTTATTTTACTGTGATGAAAACGGTTCGTTTTTGAAATAAAATGGAAGTCAATCGCGCCTGTGACGTCACAGGCGCGAGGACAACCCACCTCAAACCTGAGTCCAGCCCCTCACCTGGTTAGGCTCAACCCACTTCTGTATTAAACACATGACTGTTGTTTTTCATGATTTCATCTCATCTTTTGTTTATATGTTATTAATTTCATGTGTACAGCACTTTGTTGCAGCTGTGGTTTTTTAAATGGCTTTATAAATAAAGTATAATTGTTATTTTTATGTTTTTTAGTTCAATTTTTAGTGTATTTGCGATCTCTCCCAACGCGCCGCCGGCAAAAATTAAACGAGCATACCCCCGGCGTAGAGACCGGTTGCGACGGGACCCTCTTCTGGCGCCATGGAGCGGAGCTTCAACTGTACAGCCTTGCTGCAGCCTCGCAGCAGCCTCGCAGCAGTGAGGACCTTCCCCTTACGGATTAATTTACGGGAGACACTTGGTGAACTTTGTGTTGTCTTGACTGGAACAGCGATAACGCCCAAAGTCTCCGAGCGGAGCTGGCGAAAACCGGAAGAGGAACAAGCTAACATTAGCTTCGGATTCGGGTGGTCTAATGCTAAAAGGAGCAGCAAACTGCGGCGCGCTCAGACGGGTTTCGGTAAGTTATCTTAAGCTAGCACTAACAGTAAGTCAAATGAGTAATAAAAAAAGAGCTAATTTTAAAACAACAACACATTACAGATACTGGCTGTTACGAGGGCGTAAACAGATCTTTGAAGGGCGTGGACTTCAGAACTTCTATCAGAAACCGGTCGTTCAAAACGAAAGTTAAAACTGGCAGAATTAAAAAGGGTATAATTGATTATCTAAGAATTATTTTGTGCATTAAATTGAAGGAATAGGGTCTAGATAGCACACAGAAATAACATAAAAATTTAAAAAATGCATCTGAGGTCCCCTTTAATTTTAAGTTTAACATTCCAGTTTTAGCTTTAATAAAATGCGGTTTTTCAAATTACGACCTTTTCCTCTCCTTTTCAGACAAACTGCTGTCAACCGCCTGTTTGACTTTAATGTGCCAACAACAGTTTCATGATGTGCAGATTTGTGTTATTTCCACTCAAATGTTCAGAAACGTCCTCTGAGCGCTGCAGCTGAAGGCAGCAGATGCAGGTCCTGACCTGTGGATGAAATGTGGCCCACGTGTGAAACCCTCCAGTCCATCTGGACTCACATCCAGGCCTCAGACCCTGAACAGCTTCCCTTTGTTCAGAGGAGTGTTCTGCAGAATTCCTGGTAAACCACTTCAGCTGAAACCTGTGAAGGGTTGTGCAACACGTTGTGCTCATCTGAAGGCCAACCCCCCCACAGCAGGTTCTGAAGAACCCTCAGCCATGGCCACTCCAGAACCCTCCTCGTTAGATCCTAAAATACTTTAAAGATTTTAAACCAAAGAAGGCAGCAGGAATTAAAAACTCGTGCATCTTATCAACACGAGTCACAAACTTCCTGCGGTGTGGTGAAACCAAAGTGAAATCCTACCTGGTTCTGGTTCTGGTGGTTCTGATTTCAGCGGTGAAGCGGAGCAGGTGTGAAGGAGAAGCAGGAGCACGCCGAGCGCTGCGGCCATGATGTTGAGCTGTGGTGGAAACATTTGGTGGCTGTTAGTTTCTCAACATGTTCCACTCAGATATAAAGCCAGAGCAACTGAGGCTGGTCCAGCCCACTGAGACCACAGAACACAGCCCGGCCCACTGGCCCAAAGTCCCTCCAACACTTCCCTCTACAAACCCAACAGAACCTCAGAACTGAAGAGGACCAGACGGAGTGGGAGTCCTTCTTTGTTTAGTTTGAGTTTTGGTTTTTGATTTTCTATGGCAGCAACTGTTACTATCCTCCTCCAAACTCATTTGTATTCTTCTGCCAACTTTAATCAACAAAACACAAAACACACATTGAAACAAGCAGCTCCCCGAGCTCTTACTTTTTTTTGGCATTTCATTTACCATGATGATGTAATCCATCAAAAAAAAAAAAAAGTTGCACGGCTTCAGATGCTAACAGATCTGTTCTCTCCATGAACCGCTGGATGGAAATTATTCAGTCACAAAGTCATCCCTGAGGTTCCTCTTTGATTGTATAGTTGTTTGGTCAATTCAAAATGGCTGCCACAGCTAGCCAGGCAACACAAAAGTAGCTATGCCTCTGTCATTGTTAGATGTGTTGAGCTACAGTTTGGTGTGGAAGTGGATGAGTAACCTTCAAGGCTCCGGCAGAGCTCAGCGTACGGCCTGTACGCCGCTCTACGCGCGCATTCTGTGCGCACGCATTCGCTGGCACAGCTCTGCTTTCGATCTCGCGTTAAATGATTGCGTTTTCGCTCCAAATTCTTGTTGTAATTTGAGCAGCTGCGTGCAGAGCGTCTACCTACGGGACAAACTGAGGTCGCTGATTGGTCATTTGCTGACACGCCTACTCAATTGATTGACAGGTCGAGTGGGAGACAAAAAAAAATGCATGAGCTGGCTCGGCTGCAGCCGCTGCGGTGTTTCTAAACTTTATATGTTAATAAAAAGTTCTAAAAAATAAAAATAAAAACAGGGAGCCTTGGTCCTGCAGCCCACAGCCCACCAGGAAATATTTAGAACGTCGCGCAGCCAGGTAGGACATGAGTTATTATTCGCTCGTGACAAATTCATTCATTTCAGTCATGGAGTTAGCGGAGGAGGAAGCGATTACTTGACTTTTGGCAAAAAAACAAAATAAAAGTCCTGATCAGCGATGAAGAAGGGGAATTTAATTCATTTGTGTAACATACAAAACAGTCCGGCGCCGGGCAATTTATTGTGAGACAACGCGTATCGCGTACGCGGTCGTAAAATTTGAGCTTTGCGCGTTCGTGCCCTGCGGGGCTACGCTTGTGCCTCTGCGTACGTACGTCGTAGTGTGGCGTACTGCCTGTACGCTGAGCTCTGCCGGGAGCTTTAGTTTTACTCCCAGTGTTAAGACTCTGTTAAGCTATTGTTGTTCACTCAAGATTTAAAATGGCCGCCACGGCTAAAAAAAAAAAAAAGCCATAGACTCAATCTTTTTTTTTTGCGATATTGAGCTAAAATGTGGTGTGGTAGTAGTGACGTGCGGTGAGGTTCATGGCTGTGCAGTTTTTTTTTTTCATATGTATAATAAAAAACAGACAAAAAATGTTCTACACGTTTTGACTTCTGTCTGCCATAGCTTCTTCAGTGCTTTGGATGCTTTGGATAGCGTTATTTTCTTCTTTTATAATACATGAACCCTACAGAGTAGTTTATTCACCATTTGATTGGCAGCAGTTAATGGGTTGTGTTTAAAATCTCATATCAGCAATTTTTACACATACAAACTGTAGCACACAAAAAAGCACATTTAATTTGGAGAAAAAAATATTTTAGTCTTACCTTTACTTATAAATTAAATTAAACTATAACAAAATCAATTTTTATTTTACAGAAAAGAGCTGTGAGAATTATTACAAGAAAGTCTTACTGTCATCCATCTAATATGAAGTCGAAGACGCAAATTCAACAATGGCAGGACTCACAGCTGCATCGAATCACTCATCAACTGTCCACCTGGATACAGCTGCATCGAATCACTCATCAACTGTCCACCTGGATATAAGGCACCCCTTTCCTCAGCTCTTCCTGTTTGCCCGTTGCCAGTCTAGTCGCCTTTTAATTGTATTCTCTCTCTCGTTTTGTGAGTCTCTTCAGGTTGAAATATTATTTAAACAACTCAAAGTACTGAAGTTTTCTGATTTGGTGGACTATAATATTTTGTTAGTAACAGAACCCTCAAATGTTCAAATGTATTTTGTTAAGAGAGAAAGCTGTTACAGTCTAAAGGGAACTGACATTTTTGCAAAGCCAAGGTGTAGAACTAGTTTGAAGGGACGGTTTATTTCAATACAGGGAGTTGAATTGTGGAATGTTTTGGGAAATCATGTTAAAAATGTAAACTCTGTGCTTATGTTTAAAAATGATCAAAATTAAATTGTTAAAGACCGTGTAAAGTGAATTTCAACATTTTCTTCAATAAACATTATAAATGTCATAATGGTAATCTTGTAAATGAGTAAAAAGTCTCAAAATTGTAGCTCAATTAATTTTGGAGTTATAGAGCAAACTGTGTATAAACATTTTTCTGTTTCAGGATTTTTTAGGCGTGTTTTAAACGTGACCGCGTTTCGTCACGCGGTCCTCATTAGTATAGCCCCACCCCCTGCAGCTCCAGCCGTATAAATTCGCCTCGGTGGAGCCGTTCACTCGCGAATCGCAGATAGCATCAGATAGCAATAGCATAGATATTTTGTTCATTGTTAGCTAGCTAATCAATTATGCCTCGTTCGTGCATCTTCCCTGGATGTCGCAATGGTCAGGGCACCCGTACAAATCATAACATGTTTTTATACCGCGTGGTTTTATACTGAGTATCTGTAATGCCTGGATAGGTCAATGGATAAAGCCGCTTGCCTTCCGTCCCAAACCCCATGGGTTCAAATCCCGCATGGTACAACTCTTTTTTTTTTCATTCCAGATTAAAAACACACAAGAAAACTATTTACAAAAACAGCGTAACTCTTGGAAAAAGTAGCTGCTGTTACAGACAGAACTCAAATAAAAACAGAGCAGGTTTACTGGATCTCTGCTGTCTGCCTCTCCACCTCCACACAGTCAGCGCAGCTGCGCTGAAACCACGCCCACGCACTGACACGCCCCCAGCGTTCCAGGGCAAGGCAAAATCATGTTTTTTCATGATTTTTGAGACTTAATTTTATAAGGTAAACAATGTTTTTAATCAGTCAGATTTATATGGGTGATTAATAACACATATTTATGCCATGTGACAAACTAAAAACACACATTTAATTTCACTTTACACGGTCTTCAACAAAATACTAAAACTTTTAGTTAAGTGTTTAAAGGTTCATTATGTAACTTTTCTAACAACATATTTTTAACATATTTCTTCACTCTGTCACTACCTCCTGACATACTGATTTTAGACAAGTAATCTCTGAAAAAAACTATTGTCCCCTTGCTTCTCTAAAAGCATTTCTAAAAAGCCACAGTGACCCACCGTTAACCAGCCAATAAAAACAGATTTTGTAACCAGCCAATAAAAACAGAGCTTGAATTTGAATCAGCCAATAAAAACAGAGCTTGAATTTGAATTTCAGCAGAGCAAGGGGGCAGAGCCATATATGGCTCTGAGGGGGAGGAACCAGAAACGTGTCTCTGTTCAAAATTTTCCTGTTCCAGCGTGTTCCAGAAATTACATACTGAACCTTTAATGTTCTAGATATTTGTAGATTGTGAAAAGTTACTCTTTTTGCTCTGTTACTTATAGATAATTATTGTTTGAATTGATTGTTTGAACTTGTTTTGTTTTTGAAAAAAGGGGCAGATAAAACAAGATTTCTTCGTATTCTTTCATATAATATGTGATATGTTTTTTTCTTTTTCTATTGGTTTTTAATCTAAAATGAATAAATAAAATAAATAAAAATAAACAAATAGCCTAAATAAAGTCCATGTCCACTCCTTCTGAACAAAGACGTCAATGACTTTTTTCTTCCTTGTCGGCTTTCAGTTTTAAAAGTCTCTGCCTCGCTGGAGATCAGAAGAAAGCCTTCCTTGATCAGAAATGTAATCCTCCTTTGCGAAATTATAGCCAATCAGGAGAAATAAATAACTGAATCACTTTCCTTACATTAAATTGTAGCGTGCTCGCTGTCACTTCCTCCTGCAGCAGAGCGGAGGAGGCTCATACTTGAGAAACCCTGGGCTCACTAGCCCCGCCTCCTCGAGGCTGGCCGCTTGTGTGTGTGGATGTAACTGGGCACCTTCACAGCCACGTAGTTTTAGGATCGATCAGCAAACACACAGTTTTAGACAAAAACACTAGACATTATATTCACCAGCTAAACTATAGAAATTTAGTTTATATAGCAAAAGTATTTGGACATTTTAATAGCGACATAAAAGAGGCAGGGATACGAGCGAACTGCAGCATGCAGCACGTCAGCCGAGTGATTGCGCAATCCTGGTGAAGTGGAGCAGCCGGTGCTTCTGCGCACGTCTGCACGTCTCTGCGAACGCTAAATAAGAAAAATCGGTGATTTTGAATAAAAAATAACTTAAAACTGGTTTAGTTTTAAGTAAAATAAGTTTATAGTACAAATCAATTTGTACTATAAACAAATCAAAGGATAAATACAATAATTACATTTATTTTTTCAATTTACATTTTTCTTTCCATGATGACAGGTGAGGCGTGGCCTCACTTGCGTCCCCTGACCGCACGTCACTGTGTGGTAGTAGCTCAATTCAATTCAATTCAGTTTATTTATATAGCACCAAGTCCCAACAGAAGTCATCTCAGGACACTGAACAGAAACTTATACCAGTACATGAAAAATGCCAATTAGTCAAGTTTGTCTTGCATTCTGTGTTCGTTTGTCTCTCCTTCCTGTCCTCTCAACCAGCCAGTCAAGGTTTCTTCATTGGAGTTTTTCCTTTCCACTGTTACCATTGTGCTTGCTCAGGATGAGAGACTGTGATGAAGTGAAGATTCAACAAGTCTGCTGCTTCCTTACATAGAGAACTTTTACTAACTGGCTTTTCTATGTATGTTTCAGTTCAGTGCCCTGAGATGACTTCTGTTGTGACTTGGTGCTATATACCGTAAATAAACTGAATTGAAAATCCAACTAAGGAAGCAGCAGATTGTGTTGAATCTTCACTTCATCACAGTCTCCCATCCTGAGCAAGCACAAAGGAGACAGTGGAAAGAAACAACTCCCTTTAAAAAGGAAGAAATGAAGAAATGAAAGACAAATGAAGACAGAATGACAGGTCCAGATGTACTTTCTATAGAAGGAGAGACATGTTAAGGATACAAATAATTGCAAATACTGTATAAAACAGGTAGAGTAGAGCTAGTAAAGACAGCAGCAAAAGGGGAAATTAGGTTAATGTGTCCTCCAGCAGTCTAAGCCTATAGGAGCATAACAAGCCAACCCTAACTACGTATAGGAGTTATCAAAGAGGAAAGTCTTAATCCCAGTCTTCAAACTGGACAAGGTGTCAGCCTCACAGACAGAAACTAGAAGTTGGTTCCACAAGAGAGGAGCCTGAGAACTGAAAGATCTTCCTCTCATTCTGGTTTTGGAAACTAGGAACCACAACTAAACCTGCAGTCTGAGAGCGAAGTGCTCTGTTAAGAAAATATGGAACGGTAAGATCCGTAATATAAGATTTGGCTAGGTTGTTGAGAGGTTTGTAGATTTGGGATTCTATTCTGGATTTGACAGGGAGCCAGTGGAGATAAGCAAAAACTGGAAAGACATCATCTCTCCTATTAACTCCAGTTAAGACTGGCAGCAGCACTTTGGATTACCTGAAGATGTTTTAAAGAAGTATTTGGACACCCAGATAATAAACCATTGCAATAGTCCAGTCTAGATGTGACAAATGCATGAACCAGTTTTTCTGCATCATTTTTAGACAAGATGTTTCTAATTTTAGTGATATTACGCAGGTGGAAGGAGGTAAGCTAGTAATGTTCACTGCACTAAAACCATAGATATACGGTAGGATCTTTTGTCGTATATCTCCGTATCCTTCACATATACTTATACTTATATTTCCAGATATTGCCAGAAATGGACCGCAATGATCCTTAAAAAATCCCAAAATCCCAAAATCTGGATACTTATCTTTGGCAGACCCTTGACGAATAACAGCCACATTTATTTTGGATCTGCCGAAGATAAGTATCCAGATTTTGGGATTTTTTAAGGATCATTGCGGTCCATTTCCGGGAATATCCGAACACAGATCCTTCCGTATATCTATGGTTTTAGTGCAGTGGTTTTTAATGTGGGGGATAAAAGACATGTCCTGATCAAAAATAACACCTAATTTTTTTTGTTGTTGTTTGTTTGTTGTTGTTTTTTTACATGAGAAATGGACACCAAGTTAATGCCATCCAGAGGAAGTGAAACACAAACATGTATTCCTAAGTTTCTCTGGTCCAAAAACTAAAACCTCAGTCTTGTCTCTGTTCAAAAGGAGAAAATTTAGGGTCATCCAGGTTTTTGTGTCTTTAAGACATGCTTGTAATCTAAGTAGCTGATTGGATTAATCCGTTTCATGGACAAATATAACGTGTATTATCAGCATAACAAGGAAAATTTATCCCAGCTGTTTAATAACTTTACCTAATGGAAGCATATATAAAGTAGAGTATTGGTCCAAACACTGAACCCTGAGGAACTCCATGACTAGCTTTGGTGTAAAGGAGTGAAACATAAAATCCAGGGTCCAAAGAGATGTATTCATCAGTTTGGACATAACTGTGATCATGCAGAAGCTGCATGCACAATGAATGCAGCTGAGCCCGGACAGATCGATTTAAAATGTCTTATTTACCCCCTCCTTTTCTGTGCACATGTTCAACACAAAACACACCTCATCTTAGAATATATTTACTCAGCACATACGAAAGTTTAGGTCAAGATATTATTATTTTAGCACTTTAAGATTTTTATTAATGAAAAGTGCGGTATAAATTGAATTTATTATTATTATTTTAAAGTCACAGTACTATAGTTCATAATATCTTATCTGGCAACCTGACTGACCTAGAAACTATAGCATTTTTCGTGTGAACGGCTCATTTTTTTGTTTATTACCCCAATAATGTTTCTATTGTACAACACTTTGGTTAGCCTTGTGTCTGTTTAAGTGCTCTATAAATAAAGTGGTATGGTATGGTATAAACATTGCAAAAAAAAAAAAAAAAGCCACTAACATTTCCAGAGGGTGTTCTTGTGTAAACCTTATACTGTAGTAGGTAGATCACTTTGACTTGGTCATTTTAAAAGTAGCATTCATGTTGAAAATGTCTGGGCACCCATGCTCTATGCCATAAGTCAGAACCAGATCAAGAGTGTGATGATGAGAATGAGTAGATGTGTGGACATTTTGGGTAAGAACAATTTGACTAATAAATTATTAAAGGCTATGTTTAAGCTATCACTTTCAACATCTACATGAATATTGAGATCCCCCATTATTATGACTTTCAGTATTCATTAAAAAGTCTGATAAAAAAATCAGAGAATTCAGACAAAAACTGAGAGTAAGCGCCTAGTGGACGATATACAACAACATGTAAAAGAGGCTTTTCTGCTTTTCATTTTGGATAAGAAAAAGTGAGGGACAACAACTCAAAAGAATTATAACTAATTGGTTTAGTATTGATCAATAGTCCTGACTGAAATATAGCAACTACTGGTAGTTGAATGTAACCTCTAGCTTTACTCCTAGTGATTAGAGTTAGCAAAGCTCTTTGTTTGAAATTCAAAATGGCCACCACACTAATACAAAATGACTATATCTCGGTCATTTTAGAACAGGGGTGGGCAATTATTTTTTCCATGGGGCCACATGAGAAATAGAAAATATTGTGGGGGGCCGGGCGAAATGACATAATTCAATACTGCATATTAATAGTATTTCTTTATTAAAAGCAGTAAATATCATTGTTTAGACAAACTGGTAAAAGTATTAGTTATGATTAATCAACAAAATAAAAAGCATGAGTGGACATTTTTGAGGGCTAACGTTGTCTTGTGACTTGACAACAATGCAATCATACCATACCATACCAGCTTTATTTATAGAGCACTTTAAACACCTACAGGACCAAAGTGCTGTACACACAACACATTGCGCATGTCTTGATTTACATATTGCATCATTTTGTACGTGAATTTTAAAAAGACATCAAAATTAAAGCAATGCAGTCCACAAATGAGGTAAAATTAGAAACTATTTTTTTGTTGTAACTCCCCTTACGGGGGCCGGTCAGAGTCAACCAAAGGGCCGCATGTGGCCCTGGGGCCTTACAATGTCCAGGTCTGTTTTAGAAGATATTGAGCTAGAATTTGGTGTGGTAGTAGCTGAATGTAACCTCTAGCTTCACTCTAAGGATTAAAGAGTTTGCTCTTTTTTTAAAATTCAAAATGGCTGCAACAATAAAGAAAATGTGTTTAGAGATACAGAGCTCCACTTTGGTGTGGTAGTACCTGTGAGTCACTCACGTGTACTCTGTTATAATGTGTGACACAACACAAATTATTTTTCAGTTTGACCAAAACAACTTTCACTCTTTCATTTCAGAAAATAAGATGATTTCAGTCTGAAACTTTGGCACGAGCGGCAGGATGATGTGCATTCCTTCAAGCATCCCTGAGCCTTTAATTTAATCTGTTTAACTTGTGAAAATCTGCCATTTCTGCTGCTTTAATCTTTGAAATCCCTAAAAGGCTGCCTAAGCCTGCAGCAGAAGCGTGGAAGCCGTGTGCGGTCTGGCGGGTTTGAATGAGCTCATTGGATTCATTGTTTTCTTTCTTGGAATTCACATAATTTAATCTTTTCTGGAGAAACTTGTTGTGAGCCCGCTCCAACATTGAGTCACATCCAGCTCTCAAAAAATGCAACTCTGCTCCTTCTCTGGTGTTTTCAGTTGGACAGCAGAGCCGGGTGTTCCCTGTTTTTAAGAGACTGCTCTAACGGTTCTGGTTCTGGGAGATCTCTCATGTCCGTCCATCAGTTCCAGCTGTCAACTCCTCCCTGTGCTTCTTCTTCCCTTCATCTTTCCAGATGCTCCCAGATGTTTCAACCTTTCCCTTCTCATGGCGTCCTGATCGGATCTTCTTTGGTTTGACTCTTCTTCGTTGGTGATTCTGACGATGTGTGAGATCTTCAGGATTCTTCTGAGAAACTTCTTTCTGCAGCATTTACCATGTTAACAGCTGTTTGGTTAAATGGCTAAGCTTCACTTCCATGGATGTAACCATCCAGGACTCTCCTCCTGGTCTTCACTGAGAGGTGGACATTTGTCAGGATCTTCCCAAGGTCAAGGTCCAGCAGGATCCTGGTCTTGATTCCTTTCAGCGATCTTTGGTCTGTTGTCACTGGAGCACCTAAATATTTTAAACCGTTGACTTATTAGTCTTGATCCATTCTTTTTGTCCCCCATTGCAAAGTGAAGAGGGGACCATCCGTCCATCCATCCCTCTATGCACATTGTGAGCATCATAACTTCAAACATCAGTGAGAAACTGACTGCTATTTTGGTGTGTGGCGTAAAAAGTTCACCATCAGAAAGTGGGTTGCCATTGCCATATCAAAATCCAAAACAACCACCCCCATATGTATATTTATATATGTAAACCAACTAGTATCAGAATCAGAATCAAAATAAGAATAAGCTCTATAATCATTGCACCGAGATACAACAAGAAGATGTACGTACAGTCGTCCGAAAGATGGGTGGAGTGCACAAAGCTGCTACTATAAAAGTGCTTCCTTCTTATTCTTATTCAGAATAATATTATAGCTTAGATGAGAAAAGGGAAGAAAACATGAGGAGAGACGGTATAAAAAAGATCTCTCACACCTTGTCCTAGACTGGGCACGAATTGAGGCATCAAAAAAATCTACCACAGCATAGCACATATATAGACATGACACATATACATATAGGCCGGTGGAGACTAATTTTAAGGGATGATCGTTGCATAGTCCAGAGCGCCCCCCTCTCAGCTATTGTCCAGATAAGAGGTGTTATTTATCTTCAGCTCGGTTGAGGTTCTGTCACATGTCCATGGCATTGGGGAAGGGAGGGGTGAGGAGACAGACAAAGCATCTTTGTTTTTTCTAAACATGCCAGGAGGAGTTGAGATAAGTCCACCGTCAAGGCTACAGTTTGGGTCAGGTAGAACTCATAAATTGATGTTTCTGCCTTTTAAAGTCTCGCTGGTACATTTCTCTGATGGTGACTCCAAATAGCTGAATTGATTCCTTACGAAGAAAGTCGAGCTCACAGCATTCTCCAAGATTATTCTTAACCATTCATGTGCACTGCCAGAGTCCACAGTCCTGATAACAGCCTGCTGCAGCTCTGACGCAGCTCCACATATTTCAGTGTGAGTGCTGCCAAGCTTCGACACATCCACACAAATTTGTAGATAATCCAGATTTCACCAACCCAAACAGTAAAATCCAGTTGTCATCATGAATCTAATTTGTTTCCATCGAGGAAAGAGGGTCTTCCTTACACCGACTCCTGTTGGGAAAAGTCAATCAATTTTGTTGAGAGACCAGCTGATCAAATCCTTTGAATTAAGAAGGTGTGCAGGAAAAAAAAGAGGCTCTTTAAGGGTTCACAGGACGAAAGAGAGCAAAGCAGGGAAGCCGGGGCAGAGGGCGGGGGGAGATGGAGCACAGGAAGACCTGTCTGTCTTCACTGGAGCACAGAGAAAAAACACTTGTATAATTTGAGGAAACTATGCTGTTTGTCTTTTACATTACTTAAAAGTATAGCATCACAAAAGCAGTTACAATGAAGAAAAAGATCATAAACACGTCAAAAAAAGTTTTGGAAAAACTAAAAGAGGATCTAGATAAACAAGACTGGAATGAAGTGTATGTTGATGATGTGAACAGAGCATATGATGAGTTTATGAATATCTTGGAAGCTCTGTATGAAAAAAATTGTGTGCAAACAAATTACACAAAGAGAAATATGGTTGACCAACCATGGATGACAAAAGGGTTGAGAAATGCTTGTAAAAAAAAAGAATTATTTGTATTCATGTTTCTTGAAATTGCGAAGTCAGAGCGCTGAAGAAAAATATAAAAAGTATAAAAATAAATTAGTAGGGATTATAAGGAAACATAAGAAAGAATATTATAGTAAATTATTAGATAAAAGTAATGGTGATATGAAAGCAACATGGCGAGTAATGAATAGTGTCTGAAGAATCATAAAGCAAAAACTGGTATTTCAAAATATTTTGTAAAAGACAACGATGAAGTTCATGATGAAAATGAAATTGTAAATGGATTTAATCAATATTTTGTGAATGTTGGATCAAGCCTTGCAGCTAAAATACCAAAAGTAGATAATAATGTGATCCATTCAATTACAGGTTGTGCAAATAGTATTTTTCTAAATGGAACTAACAAAGAGGAAATAATGAATGTAGTAAAAAATCTTACAGACAAGAGATCAAAAGACTGGGTGGACATGGATATGATGTTTGTAAAGGACATAATGAGCCATGTTATTGAGCCGTTTACATACTATATGTAATTTATCATTTTCAACAGGAATATTTCCAGATAATATGAAAGTAGCTAAGGTAGTTCCTCTTTTTAAAAATGGTGATAAATGTGTGTTCAACAATTATAGACCTATATCCTTGTTACCACAGTTTTCAAAAATTCTTGAAAAACTATTTGTGAACAGACTAGATCAATTTATAGATAAACAAAATATTCTAAGCAACAGTCAGTATGGGTTTAGAGCAAAAAACTCTACATCAATGGCTCTCATGGAATTAATGGAACAAATAACTACTGCTGTCGATCAAAAACAATATTGTATCAGTATTTTTGTTGATTTAAAAAAAGCATTCGATACTATTGATCACACCATTCTCCTTGAAAAACTGAACAAATATGGTATTAGAGGACCAGCATTACAGTGGGTATCTAGCTACTTGAAAGATAGGAAACAATTTGTACAAATAAATGATGTAAGATCTGACCTCTGTAATATCACATGTGGAGTTCCCCAAGGCTCTGTACTTGGACCAAAGCTATTTATTTTATATGTGAATGACTTGGTAAATGTGTCAGGACTCCTTAAATGTGTACTTTTTGCTGATGATACCACATTTTTCTGTTTAGGTGAAGATATAGAACAAATGTTGGAATTGATAAAGACAGAATTTGTCAAGATACAAACTTGGTTTAAAATAAATAAATTATCATTAAATCTAGAAAAAACTAATTACATGATATTCAGTAATAAAAAGAAAACTGTTGATGTTCCACTCAAAATTGAGGGTGTTGAGATTTGTAGAGTGAGTGAGGTGAAGTTTTTGGGTGTTATCATTGATGACAAACTGACATGGAAACAACACATAAATTCTGTAAGAATAAAAATAGCTAAATCGATTGCAGTACTGTACAAAGTCAGAGACCTATTGAATGATAAAGCTCTGTATTTGTTGTATAACACAATCATTGTTCCACACTTAATCTATTGTATTGATGTTTGGGGGAAAGCGTGTAAAACAATCACAAAGCCTATTTTTGTATTACAGAAAAGAGCTGTAAGAATTATCACTAGAAAACATTACCGTCATCCATCAAGTACATTATTTTATCAACTGAAGTTATTGAAGTTCCATGATTTGGTAGACTATAATATTTTATCAGTTATGTATAGGGCTCAAAATAATGCATTACCTTTAAATATCCAAATGCATTTTGTTAAAAGACAAAGTTGTTATAATCTTAAGGGGACAGAGATGTTTGTAAAACCACAATTCAGAACTAGTTTGAAGGGACGTTCTACCTCAATCCAGGGAATTAGATTATGGAATGGCTTGGAGAATGTAGTTAAAAATGCCAAGTCAATGTTTACATTTAAGAAAATGATCAAAACGAATGTGTTAAAAAAATATATGAAATAGCGTAATGTGTATTGTGTAATGTGTAACTGGTGCCTGTATTCTCCTCACTTCTACACACTTTTTCTAAAACAATTCTCTTTGCCTTGACTTATAATAACCTCTCTGACCTCGCCTAAACCACTCCTACTTCCTGGTTGACTAACCAATAGGAAGGAGTGAGTACCCTGAGGTCAAGCCCTCTTTAAAAAAACGATCACTTCCTTGAACTTTCAGTTTTGCTGCAGTTCTGCTGGGGAAGTTGAGATGTGATGACTTTCTCCTGAGCTGTATGAACGGTAGTCATGAGCCAAAGACTTGTTCATCAGCTGAGGATTTATGGCACGCCGCTGTAAATCCAACCGAGCTAAAAAGCTCCAAGTTTTTAATAAGAATTCCTTTTGAGGAATATTTTATTTTGAAAACCAACCAGGAACTGCCACTACTTCTGCCGATTAAAGCGAACATCAACGAGATGCTGAAAAGGTAAACACGCTGAAGACCAGCTCGGACGTGACCGGACCTATGACCTTTTACGTCCAAAGCTACTTCCCATCTCTTTACCAGAACCGAGACATGAACGTCTGCAAGGTAAAAGAGTCGCTGATTGTTTACCAGAGTGTACGTGAGTTCAGCTGAAGTCGTATGGAGAGCTGTCATTCTGGTTGAATTCACTCAAGATAACTTCCTTTAAATCCCCTTTCTTTTCCTCCTTCTTCTACCCCTTATCTTGCCAGTAACATTAAGCTAAAGAGCCTTCAGATATAAGTAATTTACCATCTCA
The DNA here is from genome assembly GCA_038048925.1 of Garcialebias charrua. Classification (NCBI taxonomy): domain Eukaryota; kingdom Metazoa; phylum Chordata; class Actinopteri; order Cyprinodontiformes; family Rivulidae; genus Garcialebias; species Garcialebias charrua. The sequence continues at coordinate 50,168 of JBBPBX010004518.1, read as the reverse complement.
TTACTTGATTCTGTTGTCCACAATTTAATCTGCTGACGTTTAATTTATAGGAAAATTGATAAAAACCAATCCAGTGTACATGTTATGATGTAATTTTAATGATTTGCTAATAAATGACACCATTTCCTGATGGGTCAACTATAATTAACGTTTCATGGTCACTTTCATCTTATCTTGTCACACAATTTATTGTTTAATCCGAAAAAGAAGAGAATCCGTGATTTAATTAATTATAAAGTTGTGTCAGGATAACACCTGCTCATCATCTTACATCTAGTAGTGTAAAGGATTGCTTCCCGCTGTCTCCGTCTGTTGGTCTGTCTCCCTCCTTACATGTTGTCCCTCAGGTCTGCGTGTTGTCTCCGTCTGTTAGTCTGTCTCCCTCCGTACATGTTGTCCCTTATGTCTGTGTGTTGTCTCAGGTGATTATGATTTTAGGTGATTAGGATATATTAGTTTGTGTTTGTGTGTGTGTCATTGTCGAGTCATTCGTTCGTTTTCCCCTGGTGTGTCGTGTCCAGCTCCTTGGTCTGTGAGTACGTTCTCTACAGTTTTTGAGTTCAAGTATTCCTGCCCCAGTTTGAGCTACAGTTTCTAGTTTACAGAGTTATGCCTCAGTTTCTAGCTACAGTTTCTAGTATATCGAGTTAAGCCACAGTCTAGCTACAGTTCTCTACGTTTTTTGTATCACTGCCACGTCAGTGTTTTTGAGTTTTTGTGATTAAACGTTTTTGGACTTTTTCAACTCCTGCCTCCGAGTGTCTACCTGTCTGCACTATTGGGCTCATTCCACAACCACACGCCGTAACATGACAAGTAGCACCTAAGTGTCTACTACAATAGTTTCCTCAAATGAATGGGGTGGCCCAAGATTAATCTATGGGGGACAAGGCCACCATTGGCCACATCCTTCCTCCTTCATTGCACCTGATCCTCTCTCCAGGATCCATCACTCTCTGCCTCAGACAAGAAATACTCAAACCTTCCCTCTGTTGTTCTCCACAGTAACTCCTTCAAACTTGAATATCTGACACTAAAAACATTTACGTTTAATTCATTCTCTGTTCAGTTCCAGGCCAGAAAAACACTCATATCCAAATCTACAAACATTCACTGTTCAGCTCTCTCAGCGATGAGGGACATCATTGTGATTACCGTATTTGTAAAATGTATAAGGCACACTTAAAATCCTTTAATTTTCTCACAAATCGACAGTGAGCCTTATAATCTGAACAATACGGTATGTGCTTTCTCCGGATCATGGAAAACGGGCGTAAAATGTTGATGTTTTGCATTCTCAACCACTGCACCATAATTTCCAAATAACCAGGAGGGAAACGGTTATCAATGCACACCCATGCACCACATTCACCACGTGCACACGCCCGTGCAGCCCCGCAGAGGATGGAGCTGGGCTTTGTTTCATATTAAAGATTATTGCTAGAACAGATCCCAGTGCTGCTTGTCTGAAACGCAGCGAGAACACAACCTGGACTGCTGCTTATAATAAAGGAGCGCACCCACGTGTGCACGAGGAGAACATGCAAACTCTACCCAGAAAGGCCCACACCTGCAGCCTTCGCACTCCTGAGGCGATAGCTTTACCCACTGCTCCACTGTGCTGCCAATTTAAGGAAACCCTGCTGTAGATTTTAAAGAAAAATTCATGTTTTATCAAAAGTCATAAACCAGAGAGCGCTGAGGTGGTTTCAGGACATTTCTGTGACGGTGAGTTTTCCTGCAAAAGTACAAAATAAAACTCCCTGGAGAGAGTTTAGGACAGGAGATAAATCCCAGATGTTTCCTTTCAGTTGGAGCTCCAACAGATTCATCTGGAGATGTTTGGAGCAGATGCTTGAATAAAATGTTTCAAAACCTAAATTCCAATCATGTCTGTTATGTTGACTCTGGATTTATTAGAAAAGATCATCTGGTTTAAATTGAAAGCTCATTTTTAACACATCACCATTCTACTGTCAGATCCA
>JBBPBX010004518.1:10501-36700 GCA_038048925.1 Garcialebias charrua | reverse complement strand
CTGGGACCCCTCGGCACAGGAAACTGGAGGGGGTCCCTCCTGGGACCCCTCGGCACAGGAAACTGGAGGGGGTCCCTCCTGGGATCCCTCGGCACAAGAAACTGGAGGGGGTCTCTCCTGGGACCCCTCGGCACAGGAAACTGGAGGGGGTCTCTCCTGGGACCCCTCGGCACAGGAAACTGGAGGGGGTCTCTCCTGGGACCCCTCGGCACAGGAAACTGGAGGGGGTCCCTCCTGGGACCCCTCGGGACCCTCCGAAGACGTGGAGGCGTCGGGACCCTCCGAAGACGTGGAGGCGGACGTGGAGGCGTCGGGACCCTCCGAAGACGTGTCCGTCGAGTCTGTTGCAGGCGAGGAGACGTCCGTCGAGTCTGCTGCAGGCGAGGAGACGTCCGTCGAGTCTGCTGCAGGCGAGGAGACGTCCGTCGAGTCTGCTGCAGGCGAAGATCGCGAGACGTCTGCTGCAGTCGGCGAAGAGACGTCTGCTGCAGTCGGCGAAGAGACGTCTGCTGCAGTCGGCGAAGAGACGTCTGCTGCAGTCGGCGAGGAGACGTCTGCTGCAGTCGGCGAGGAGACGTCTGCTGCAGTCGGCGAGGAGACGTCTGCTGCAGTCGGCGAGGAGACGTCTGCTGCAGTCGGCGAGGAGACGTCTGCTGCAGTCGGCGAGGAGACGTCTGCTGCAGTCGGCGAGGAGAGCAGAGAGGGGGCCTGAGACCCACGTCTACCCCTCCTTCTGCTGGAGCGAGAAGCCTGAACTGCAACTGGGTCTGGTGCAGTAGGTTCAGGTGCTGCAGGTTCTGGAGTAGCTAACAGATGTAAGTTGGCAGCAGAGTTTGGAGTAGCTTCCTTCAATGTTCTGATTTCACTCAGGAGCGCCAGTAAGAAATCCACGGTGGCGACCTCTGCTGGAAGCTGACTGGTTGTGGTAGAGGTTGCTGGAAGCTGGCTTGTAGCTGTTTTGGCTGCTGGAATCTGACTGGTAGCTGTTTTAGCTGCTGGAAGCTGGCTGGTAGCTGTTTTAGCTGCTGGAAGCTGGCTGGTAGCTGTTTTAGCTGCTGGAAGCTGGCTGGTAGCTGTTTTAGCTGCTGGAAGCTGGCTGGTAGCTGTTTTAGCTGCTGGAAGCTGGCTGGTAGCTGTTTTAGCTGCTGGAAGCTGGCTGGTAGCTGTTTTAGCTGGCAGGCTGCTGGTTGTTGGTGGTTGCAGGCTTAAAAACAGGAAAGTCCAGATCTGGTGGAGGACTAGGACGGACTGCCTGGAGTCGGATGAGTGGCTCCAACCAACGCTTCTCTACCAATACTTCGTCCAGAATTTCCTCCATACCAGGGGAGTCAATTAACCAAGGAATAGAAAGATATTCCTGAAACATGGCTGTGGTGGCCTCCCACCTCTCCAACAGATCACAGGAAGAGCCTGAGTTCAAATATCTCTGGACTGTATCACAGAGCCTTGAATAATCCTCAAAAGGGAGTCTGGAAAAACAATACTTGTCTGCTGGGTTCATGTTTTATGGTGGTGTCCTACTGTCAGGGTTTACAGGCAGGCTTGAACCCAGTGGTGCAGACAAGAGTACACAGGAGGCAGGAATACAAAAATAGATATTTAATGATAATAAATCAAAAAGCTGACAGGGCAGCAAACTCACTCTTAGGAGACATGATCAACACAGGAGACATCAGGGGAGACCCAACGAGGACACCACAAGGAACTAACTGACAGACAGGCTATTTATACACAGAGACAAGACAGGACGCAATCACAAAACACCTGGGAACAATTAACTAACTAAAGACACAGAGCAGGACTGGTATACTAAATAAATAAAGGTTTAAATAAAAGGAGACTAAACTGGAGGTCAAACCAAGAGTGATCAAACATTGAGACCAGAAGGGAAACTAATAAAAGGTTAAACTAAGAGTAAATAAACAAGGAGACTTAAAGCTCCACTGACATCATCTTTTAACTTTTCAAAAAATGGCACAACATATATAAATATTAAGATTGACCCCTGACCGTTTTTGCTAAAATAATGTTAAATTAATGAAAATTCATCTCAAGAATAGTTTAAAATTAGCGCTGTTTTTTTACACGGTAAATACGGGTTTTCCGGTCACGTGTTTGTGACGTCAGATAAAGGAATTTGCTCCAAGCGCACATTGAATACAATGTAGAAATATATAAACGCATCCGTCGAATTTAGCCATCTAAAACTGTAGATATTAGCGATTTAGCTTCAGTTCGTGAAGCAGAAGTTATTTTGAGTGATAAAAAACAAACAGAAATGTTTCATTTCTCCGTGTTGCTAGTTCTGTTTTCAGGAAAGGTTGCACATCCATGTAGTGAGCACCAGATGTCAGCAAAGCTATCGTGAACTCTTACAGAGCTCTGTAATGTAGAAATATATAAACGTATCCGTCGAATTTAGCCATTTAAAACATCAGATATTAGCGAATTGGCTTCAGTTCGTGAAGCAGAAGTTATTTAGAGTGATAAACAACAAACAGCAATGTTTCATTTCTCCGTGTTGCTGTTTCTTTTACAGGAAAGGTTGCACATTCATGAAGTGAGCCCTTTAGCTTTGCTGACATCTGGTGCTCACTACATGAATGTGCAACCTTTCCTGAAAACAGAACTAGCAACACGGAGAAATGAAACATTTCTGTTTGTTTTTTATCACTCAAAATAACTTCTGCTTCACGAACTGAAGCTAAATCGCTAATATCTACAGTTTTAGATGGCTAAATTCGACGGATGCGTTTATATATTTCTACATTGTATTCAATGTGCGCTTGGAGCAAATTCCTTTATCTGACGTCACAAACACGTGACCGGAAAACCCGTATTTACCGTGTAAAAAAACAGCGCTAATTTTAAACTATTCTTGAGATGAATTTTCATTAATTTAACATTATTTTAGCAAAAACGGTCAGGGGTCAATCTTAATATTTATATATGTTGTGCCATTTTTTGAAAAGTTAAAAGATGATGTCAGTGGAGCTTTAAACTAGAAGTAAAGGACTGGAGATGTAGAAACTAAATACAAGAAGTAAGAACTGATAAACAAGGAGACCAGGGGAATTACCAAACCTAAACATTAATAAATACTGGGGCAGGATCTAGGGAATAAGGCTAACCATGAAGCTAGGAAAACTGGTACAAGGGAAACTAAATAAAACTAAAAACAAGACTTCCGGTTTGAACGTCACCGTGATAGCCACGCAGTGAACGGGCTCCCGAGAGAACCTAAGAAATTGAAAACCCAACCCCACTAAAACGACGAAAACACATCCATAAAGGTGAAAAAGAACTGGGGTGAGCGAAATACATCTAAACCGATGCTTGGTAGTGCCAAAAAGCGGACGTTTAAAACCGAGAAAATATCGCTAGCATCGCGGCTAATGCTAACCGCTAACTAGCTCTGCTAATAAATACGACTGAACTTTTTGAACTGAGCTAAGCATGGCTGAGTGGGAGACGGTACTGCAGGAATTAAGAGGCTTCCGACAGGAAAACAATGCGCATTTGGGGGAAATTAAAGAAGAAATCCGAAAGATGAACGCCAGACTAGACGAGGCAGAGGGTCGGATTGAAAAAGCAGAGGAGAGGATCGTAGCTACGGAGGAGGCCGTCACTGAAATAATAAAGCTACAAATAAAACTCGAGGATAAACTAATGGGTCTAGAGAGCCGTTCACGAAGAGAGACCATGAGGATTTATGGTGTACCCGAAGAGGCTGAACGTGACTCGGCATCAATGTGTGACTTTGTGGAGAAGTTGCTCCGTGAGGGCCTGGCCCTGTCCCAAGACGAGCTCGACATAAACATTGAACGGGCGCACCGCTCTCTAGGCCCTCCACCTCCAAGTGACGCGCCACCACGGTCTATTATTGTGACATTCCTCAGTTTTAAAACCAAAGATCTCCTCCTCCGCAAGGCATGGCAGAAAAGAGGATTTACCTGGAACGGCAAGCAAGTGAACTTGGATCATGACTACCCCCCTCTGATTTTGAAAAAACGAAAAGAATATGCAGAAGTGCGCAGGATCCTGAAGGAGCAGCAGATCCCTTTTCAGACTCTCTTCCCAGCCCGGCTGAGGGTGAAGTATGCAGACGAAACGAAGATTTACAACACGGTGGTGGAAGCTACTGAAGACATGTCCAGCAGAGGCTACGCTGTGCAGGTCGTTAAGTCACCAGAAACGGCCCTGGAGCAGCTGAGGCAGCTGTCCTGGAGCAGGGTGCCCCGGGGACCGAGGAGCAGAACGACAAGCAAGAAGCAGGACCAAGCAGCCGGCTACAAAGAAAAACTCAGAACTTTCAAGAGGACATCTCCCACACGCACAGAAAAATGAGGTTGATCCACTCTGTTATTAATAATTAAGACTTGCATTTGGTTTATGATGTACAATAGTAAATAAGTTAGGTTTCTCACGGTGCGTTCTACACTGAGGCCTTAGCCACTAAAGGCCGAGATACAGTGAAGCAGACTCCGTATACGCGCGTATATGCCCGTATACGCGCGTATACGGAGCCTCTGCTACAGCTCGGCTGATGTTCTCGCGTAGATTCTCGTGTTTTCGCTCCAAATTCTACGTCATTTCCTCCGTACCGTCACTTCCGATCGTCACTTCCGGTAGTTTTTCGCTCCACGGAGAGGACTCAACTGAGCTCGCTGATTGGTCACTTTGACACGCCTACTGAAATGATTGACAGATTTCAGTCAGCTCAAAGTGAAACCTATCGTGAGCAGCTCGCTCAGACTTCTGCGGTGTTCTGATACGGTCTTTCTACTATATATGTTATAAAAAGTTCTCTCAGAAATAAAAATAATAACAGGGAGTGCTTTTCCTGCAGCCCACAGCCCACCAGGGAATATATAAAACATCGCGCACCCAGGTAGGACCTGAATTCATTCATTTCATTCATCGAGTGAACGGAGGAAGAAGCGGTTACTTGACTTTAGGCAAAAAAACAAAAGAAAAGGCCCGATCAGCGATAAAAAAGAGGAATTTATTTCATTTGTGTAACATACAAAACAGTCCGGAGCCGGGGAAGTTTAGGTCAGACACCGCGCATCGCGTATGCGAATCGCGTATGCGTAGTAAAAAAATACCTTTGCGCGTACTTGCCCTGAGGGGCTACGCGGGGCTACGCTGCGTACGGGGCATACGTACGCTGCGTATTGGCGTATCGTGAGGACGCGCGAGTGTATCTCGCCCTTAAGGGCCCCCTTCATTGACCGATGAGGAAGCCGCCTTTGGGGGTGAAGCAGGGTCTACCCCAGAGACCCCCACCTTGGAAGTCAAGAGTTCTGGTTGAGTTTGTTTTGTTTTTGACTTTGTTTTTGATGTTGACTTTTTTATTTGTTCTATGTTCAGTGTTTTCAAGAGTGAGCGGGGAGCCCATTAAGGTACATGGTATAATCAAGAAATATAATTTAGATGAGTAGCAGGTTGATAAAAATGGTGTCAAATAATATTAATGGTTTACATAGTCCAGTAAAAAGGCAGAAAGCTTTATCTAAATTTAAAAGAGATAAAGTCCAAATTGTTCTATTGCAGGAAACACATCTGAGTGATAAAGAGCATGCTAAATTGAACAGGATGGGTTTTAAACATGTGTTTTATTCTTCCCACAGTTCTGGGAGGCGGAGGGGAGTGGCGATTTTGCTATCCGGAACTCTTAACTATGAACATATATCAGAATACAAAGATAAAGAAGGTCGGTATATAATGATAACGGGTAAGATTGATGGTGCCATGACTACCCTCCTGAATGTATACATTCCACCTGGCAGCGATTGGTCATTGTATGAACAGATTCTCAAAATTGCAACAACAAGGAGTCAGGGAACTTTATTATGCAGCGGTGATTTTAATACCTTATTAAACGCCAAATTAGACTCCTCTAATGGGAAAGGTGATGTAAGAAATATTGGTAAGAGGATGGGACGCCTTATGGGTGATTTAGGTTTAGTTGATGTATGGAGAGAACAACACCCAACTAATAGAGAATACACCCACTTCTCGTACCCACATAACATATATTCTAGGTTAGATTACATTCTCACATTCAAGAATGATTTGTTTAAAATCAAAACATGTGAAATTGGTCCCTGTACAATTTCTGATCATAATCCAGTTTATGCTGACATTTGTCTGAACAGGAAAAATAGATCTACATTATGGAGGTTGAACACAAATATTTTAAACTACCCAAACATTAAAGAGAATTTAAAAAAAGAAATAGAGAATTATTTAGCTCAAAATGATAATGAAGAGGTGTCACCAGGAATATTATGGGATGCACTGAAGGCGGTGATTAGAGGGAAAATAATTAGTGTATCCTCCCACTTAAAACGAGAAAATATGCAAAAACGTAAAGGCTTGGAAGATAAATTGTTAAAGCTGCAACACCAACACTCTGCGACTATGAATGATGACATTAAAGCTGATATGGAAAAGTTTAAAAAAGAATTAGATGACCTAAACATGATTGAGGTACAGAAAAAAATCATTTTAAACAAACAGCAGTACGGTGATGTAGGAGGAAAATCACTAAAACTCCTTTCGTATAAACTCAGAAAGCAACAAGCGGAGAGAACTATACATAAAATAAAAAATCCTTTAAATGGTCAAATAGAAACTGAAGAGGAGAAAATTCAACAATGCTTTCAGAATTATTACAGAAAACTTTATTCCCAAACCCATGTAGATAATAATCAAGAAGTCAATACTTTTCTGTCTGAACTAGAGTTACCAACAGTGACAGAGGAACAAAATAAAATGTTAGTATCCACAATAACCAGAGAAGAAATTCACTCAGCAATTAAAAGACTAAAAGGAGGAAAAATGGCAGGGGCGGATGGATTTGGCCCAGAATGGTACAAAATAATGCAGGATCATTTGACTCCCACCTTGCTGAAAACATTTAATTGGGTAATGGAAGGAAAAACAGTACCTCCCTCTTGGAGGGAAGCAATAATTTCCATAATTCCGAAAGAAGGAAAAGATAAACTAGACTGTAATAATTACCGCCCAATCAGTGTATTAAATATTGATTATAAGTTGTTCACCTCCATCATCGCAAAGAGACTTGAGACAATTTTACCAGGACTAATACATAATGATCAAACAGGTTTTATCAAACACCGTCAAACTCAGGACAACATTAGGAAAGTTTTGCATATAATGAGCCAGGTTCATAGACAAAAAATAGAGACTTTAATGTTAAGTTTAGACGCCGAAAAGGCATTTGATTCGGTGAGGTGGTCCTTTTTATATCAGGTACTTGAGAGATTTGGATTTGATAAATCTATAATAAATACTATTTCTGGGTTGTATAATAAACCAACAGCCAAAATCAAAATTAATGGAGACCTTACTGAATCATTCATTCTCGAACGAGGTACCCGCCAAGGTTGCTGCGTTTCACCACTTTTATTTGCCTTGTTTATAGAACCATTGAGCCAATGGATCAGACAGAGACAGGATATAACAGGAGTAAAGACAGCAGGAGGGGAGCAAAAATTGGCATTATTTGCTGATGACTTGTTACTTGTTATAACGCATCCTACGCAGGTTCTCCCCAAAGTAATGAAAATCCTATCAGAATATGGCTGTTTCTCAGGGTACAAGGTTAATGTGAACAAAACGCAGGTACTAACGCTGAATTATGATCCACCAGTTGAAATCAAGAACTGCTACAAATGGAAATGGGATGCAGATGGTGTTAGGTATCTGGGGGTGATGATACACCGTGACCCTACTAAAATGTTTGAGGTCAATTATGCCCCCCTGAATATAGACATAAAATCTGATATCCAAAGATGGAATGCCATACCCTTTTTTGACCTACACTCCAGGATTGAATCAGTTAAAATGAACATCCTTCCCCGACTGTTGTATCTATTTCAATCACTGCCAGTCCCCATACCCTCAAAACAATTTGTAGAATGGGATAGAATGCTGTCAAAATATATTTGGAAAGAGAAAAAAGCCAGAGTTAAATACAAAACTTTACAGTTAAAAAAAGAAAAAGGAGGTTGGGGGCTTCCCTGTTTGAGAGAATATTTTTGTGCAGCTCAGTTAAGACCTTTGATATGTTTGTGCTGTCCGGATTACACTGCAGGATGGAAAGATGTTGAAGGGGACACAATTAAAACAATACCGATTAAAGCCATAATAGCCGACACAAAATTGCAAACCAAAATCAATTTGGCAGATGAACCAATATCGCAAGTAATGATATCGGCTTGGAACGAAGCAATTAAAATATGTGGACTAGAAAATGCCTCTAAAATTCTGCGATGGTGCGCCTATGACTTAGCCTGGTTGAAACCATACCCTGTGCTTCACTTCGCTTCACACAAGGGTCTGGAATTTTCCCATTGAAAACCGTTTCTTGCTGGAGGCGTTGGCCTCTGATTAGGAACAAAACCATTGGATAATTTGAACAGGGAAACCATTCTGCTCCCTCCCCTCAGCCACCCCCCTCTGCTGAAGTTCAGCAGCTGAACTTGACTGACAACTGCTCCGCCCCCTCTGCAGCGTTTCTCTTGCTGCGCAAATTCTGTGTTTATATCATATGTTATAAAACGTTTTAATACAATAAAATCAAACCATGGATCGCTGGTCCAGCTCACCAAAACACCAGAAAATCTGATGGGACTCGCTCAGCAACTAAAACCCGAGTTTATTTCTCGTGACAACCTGAGGCATTTCCGTGTTCATTTTACAGCAACGAATTGAGCCTGCTGTCTCTCTCATTTTACTCAGCAGGAGGGTGGAGGAGAAGGAGCGATTACTTAACTTTTGGGGGAAAAAACCAAAAGAAAACTCCAGATAAGGGATTAAGAAGGGGAAATTAATAAATTTGTGTCACATATCTGCATCGCTTTGCATGAGAACGCGGCTGCGCGCTGGCTCTGGCTGCACGCCGGGACAGGTGGCACTCAGCGGAGAGGAGGAGGAGGAGGAGGGAGAAGGGAGCGATAACTTGACTTTTGGCCCAAAAACCAAAAGAAAACTCCAGATAAGGGATTAAGAAGGGGAAATTAATAAATTTGTGTCACATATCTGCATCGCTTTGCATCTTTTGAATGAGAACATGCCGCTGCTCGCTGACTGAGCGCTGGCAGAGCCTTTTATAGGGCTCTGCGCGCTGGGACAGGTGGGGGCGTGGGTTAGGGTCCAAAACTCCGCCCCTTCTGTTCTCTGATTGGTCCGAACAAAAATCTACTGGACAAATCCTTGTGGGCGGGTAAAGTCCCAGACTGTGCAGTGAAGGGAAATGAGAATTGAGCGGAGCTGTGCAGGAAGGCGAGGGCCAGGCTACCTATGACTCAGATTTCATTCCAAATCTACATGATGGTAGATTTAAGGGGTGGATTTCAAAAGGCCTAACTAGTTATCATTCTTTTGTCCACAAGGGGGCGTTCCAAAGCTTTGAATCCTTGAAAACAAAATACAACTTATGCACAGATGACTTTTTTAGATATCTACAGGTGAGAAATTATTTTTACCAAGACCTACAAATACATTTACAAAATTTGGGATTTGTGGAAACATTTATATCATTATCTAAATCAAAGACGGGTAAAATTATTTCCAGGATATATAACGCCATCCTGCAGTGTAAGAAAGACAGCACTGTTTATGTTAAAGTGAAATGGGAAAAAGAAGGTAACCTGACGATTCCAGAGGAAGATTGGGACCACATTTGTAAGATACCATGGACAACAACAAGATCGAAGGTTTGGCGTGAATTTTGCTGGAAAAACATTTTAAGATTTTTCATAACCCCAGAGCAGAAACGATATCAAGGAAAAGGTAGTGCATGCTGGAGATGCGGCAGGGATGGTGCCAATCATTTCCATATTTTCTGGGGCTGCCAAACCATTCAACAATATTGGTCTCAAATACATGAGCATCTACAGAACATTTTCACATTCGATTTTCCTTTAACCTTTGAATGCATATTTCTATGTAACATACCGGTCGATAAACTGAACTATAATGATCAAAAACTTCTGTACATTTTGCTGGCGGGGAGCAAAAAGGCCCTCACAAGAAAATGGCTTAAACAGGAACCCCCAACAACTGAAGACTGGATTAATGTAGTGAAAGAGATTTATGTATTGGAGAAACTGTCTTATTCCATTAATGTTCAGATGGTCACATTCTATAAGATATGGTCAAAATGGACAGAATATGTTAAACCTGTTATGTCTGACTTTGTGTAAACCTTGCTGCCATTCAGGTTGATATCTGGACTTGATATGTAATGTCAATGATTCTTAATATTCAGGCTACCCCGCCACTCACATGTAAGTTCTGGTTGGTTTTTGCTTAGGTTTTTATTTTGTTTTATTTTATTATTATTATTATTATTTATTTTTTTTCATTTTATTATTTTTTTTATTTATTATTTCTCTAGCTGCTGTTCGGTTTGTTAAAAAGGAAAAATGAGGAAACTGAGAATGTAAAAAGAGAAAGAAATCAATATAAATATAATTGTACTGTAACTGGCTTTCTCAATAAAATTTAAAAAAAAAAAACTAAAAACAAATATCTAGAGCTGGCTGACAGAAAACAAAGGAGAACAGAACAAAGGATACCCACTAGATGGCGCCATCCTGGTGCCATCCTGACACCGGATGGGCCCACCGCTCGGGTCGATTTTACCCGTCAACCCTGGTGATTCCATCTCTTTCATCATTCAGCCTCGACTGAGGACCTTCGTTAAATTTGTCAAGACTTTCGTCAATAATTATCCGAAGATTAAAGAAGATACCAGAAGTCCTTGTTCAGCTTCCCACCCGCCCTACTCCCGCTACCGTCCTCTGAGCTCTTCTCCAGAATCAGACAGGCAGACGGGCCGACATGCTACAAGCTATAATGTCGGGGGTTTGCTTCGGGGCGGGAAACTACTCGCTGAACGAGGCCATCGCTTCTCTGTTCTCGACGGAACCGGAGAACGCGATGCTAGCTAGCCACACTGGCCTCTCCCCTAAATGGAGAGCGAGTAGCGGTGGCTAACGATGTCGTCGGAAGCCTCATCAGCGGTGAGTGACGTCTTCATTTATTACTTAAGCCACAACCAAGAAGAAAATGGTCGTTTGTGGCGGTGTTTTTCTGCATGAAAAGCCACAGGACGCACGCATATGCCGTTAGCCCTAGGCCCCGCTAAAGCGATGCTAACAGTAGCCAGGCCTCTTCTCGGGAGAGTAGCACGGCCCGGCTAACGATGTTATCGAGAAGCCTTATCAGCGGTGAGTGTCGTCTTTATTATTACCACGACCAGGAAGAAATCGGTCCTTTGTGACGTTATTTCCGCTTAAAGAGCTACAGAACGCACGCACTTGCCGTTAGCGCCCAAGGCCGCTAAAGCAATGCTAACAGTAGCCCCGGCCTCATGTCTCTGGAGAGTAACGTGGCACGGATACCGTACCGAATGTCTCCGGGAAGCTTTTTCAATCAACAATGACTACAAGAAGTGATGTATGATGTGTTATTATTTGGTTAAACCACGACCAAAAAGAAACTGTTCCTTGTGGTGGTGTTTTTGTCGTATGAAAAGCTACAGGAATGCACGCCTGCTCTCAATGTAATCACAGGGCCTGCTATTTTACGCTCAACATGCAGCCTTTTTGCTAGCCGGCATGCAGGAAGCGTGCGGGGACACCACTACCAACTAAGCTGCCCCTCTCCCTTCTCCGCCCATCGGACGATCTGGCGGGAAGACGCGTTGGCGCCGCTCTAAACATCCCGTGAGGCACTGTTGGAGCGAATGCTCCACCTCCCCCGGGTGTTCCAGGAGACAAGGCTAGCGCTGAGGGATTTTGTCTGCCCCTCTCCCTTCGCCTCCCACCGGACGGTCTGGCGGGAAGGCTTTAGCGCTGCCCTACACATCCTGTGAGGCACTGTTGGAGTGAATACTCCACCTCCTCTCGGGTGTCTCTCCTACGCCGGTGACCGCTCCGCTAGCAGCCACAGCGGAGGCCGCCCGCAGACAGCAGCACCAGCAGCCTTCACATCACACCAGAGGAGCAGCATGCAGCGCAGATGGAGCCGGGTAAAAAACCCTTGCTCTCTGCCACAATCAGAGTTGCATCCCCCTGGTTCAGTTTCCAGTCTGCCCAGCAGGATTGATCAACGCTCATCAAAACCTCTGTTGACACAGCCTTCTCACGTCATACCAGAGGAGCCGTGTGCTACGCAGATAGAGCAGGGTAAGAAACCCCCGCCCTCTGCCACAATCAGAGTTGCATCCCCCTGGTTCAGCTCCCAAGCTGCCCAGCAGGTTTGATCAACGCTCATCATAACCTCTGCCAACACAGCGTTCTCACGTCACGCCTGAGGAACGGTGCAAAGTTCATGTTTCATGTTTGGTGAACCTGTTACTGCACAGTCAGGGCCGGGTGAAAACCCTCGCCGGCTGCCTTTCATAAAATCACGTGACGCTGGCCCAGTTTCCACACTGCCCAGCAGAAAACATCACAAAAAGGAAATTAAATATCCAGGTGTCATATTTATTGAATCTCGTGCTACACATACAAAGCCGGGTAGAAGCCACAGCTCGCGGCTCCGCACTGAATCACGTGACACTGGCTCAGCTCACGCGCAGACCAGCAGAGCTCTGTTCACGTCTAAACATGTTTTTAACTGACGTTCCACGTACACGAGTGACGCCACCTCTCTGCAGCTCGACAACAGCTCCAAACGAGGTAACAAGAGACAAAACACACAAAACGAACGTGCATCGCCGCCTAAAAGACGAGCTGTGCCCATCGAGAGCAGCGCACCACCAGAGCGCGTGCTCGCCGCCACAACAAACATGACAACGTCAGATGCAGGGACGAAACACGTCACTGACGCAGTAAGCCAGCCCTTTCGGGCGGGGCCCCTGTGGGTTACCAGGGTAACGGAGGGAGGACCCATCGATTGGCTGACGCTCATGATGTGCACGAGACAACAAGACCTCGTGCTCCCACTGAGCAGGAGGTACGAGCAATGGAAGAAAAAATGCAGCTTGGACAAATGGCTGGACAAGCTCATAAGGAAAGGTTATGCGCTCCAGTTCGCTGCAAAAACCACAACCGTTCAGGGGGATCCTGAAAACAGTGTTATCATCAAATCAATTATGGAGATAGGGTTTCATATGCTCACAATACAACAACTGCTGAGGAATGTCCACCAGGGGGACTGGTTCACATCCCTGGATTTGAAGGATGAGAATTCTTTTTTATTTGGACGATCTGCTCATTTTAAGCAAATCGAGAGAGGAGGCAGCAGCCCAGATCAGGGTGTTAGCAGAGTACCTGCTGGATCTGGGGTTCGCTGTGAACTGGATGAAAAGCTCAGTCATCCCAGCACAATCCATTGTTTACCTCGGGGTAGAACTGGATTCACGCGCGATGAGAGCGTGCCTGTCAGAGCAGAGAGCAGCCGATCTGACAGCTCAGCTGAAGCGCGTCCAACTGGGAAAGGTGGTGACAGCAGTAACAATTATGCAGCTACAGTATTAGGTCTGATGGCAGCCGCCCATGTTGTGATAAATTTGGGTTTACTACACGAGATCGATCCAACGCTGGTTTGCCCGCCTGCACGTGGACCCGATGCGCCAGAAGCGCAGGATGGTGCTGGTTCCCCCATCCGTGAGATCAGACCTACGTCACTGGGGAAACCCAGTGACGTATTTGTTATCATTGTCGTATTTGTTATCATTGTCGCTGAACAAAGCTGGACGGGGAAACTTTGAAGAGCCTAGAATTGTTTGTTGACGATTATTTTGAAAAGCTAGTCATGAGCAAATCCAGTACATCCGGCGCTGCTAGCGAGTCAGCTAATGCCCCGTTAGCTAAACGACACCGAGAGGGTAGCTCAGATAGCTCGACAGAAACGTCCGCGGACAATTCAGGCTTCACGGCTATATTGGAATCAATAGACAAGAAGTTGTCTAGCTTAGACGCCCGGCTGGCTTTGGTAGAGGTGTTACACAAAGAATTCCAGAGTTTGAGAGAATCGCTCGAGTTCAGTCAACAACAGGTAGCATCTCTAGCTAAAGAAAATACGGAGTTGAAGGGGACCGTGAGACAAATAACAGACCAGATTACGCAGCTTTCTGGCGATAATAAGAAAATGAAAGAGTCATTGTTAGATATCCAAGCTAGAAGCATGCGGGAAAATCTAGTTTTTTCTGGAATTCCGGAGAAAACGGAGGAGGATCCGGAGGCCTCGGTCCGGGCCTTTATTCAGAACCAGCTAAAGTTGCCGAGTGACACTGTCAAATCGATGACTTTTCATCGAGTTCACCGCCTGGGAGGTAAAAAACCTGAGAATACTACTAGGCCACGGCCAATAATAGCTAAATTTGAACATTTCAAGCAAAAAGAACAGGTTAAAAGCCGAGGTAGGGAACTTCGTAACACACATTTCAGTATGAACGATCAATTTCCTGTAGAAATTCTGAATAGACGGCGCATTTTATTCCCAATAAGAAAGAAAAATATTAGCGAAGGAAGAAGAGCTAACATCTCGGTGGATAAACTCTACATAAACGGTCAGCTGTTTAGAGATCCAGAGGCTACTCCTTGGCTGTATTAGCCATATAATCAAGGTAAGAATTATTTCGGTTGCTAATATTAATTGATATTATTAAATATAGTATTTATTAATATTACTTACCAGCTATATTTATTTTCTTCAGCACAGCTCGGTTGGTGGGGTCACACAGATCGTGGTGGTACACAAGGTGTGATGGCACTTGATGTGGTAGGAGGGTTCTTTTGTTATTTTTTCTTATCTGAGTTATGTTTTCATGTATATCATCTCTCTTTGTTTTCCTGTCTATATTTTTCTAAATTAACAATTGTCAGAGCACAAGCACAGGGGTTCACATTCATCTTTATATATCCATACATTTACTTCATAAATGAAAACTTCCCTGATTCAATATATAATTAACCTTTAAGGAATATGTTTTTGTCTGGATATATTACTATCTTTTGTATTTGTGACAATGGGTGTGGTTTAGCTATATTATCATTAGCACAGGTATGGGTACCTTAGGGTTTGTCACATGGAACATTAATGGAGCCGGTAGCCAACGTAAAAAATATAGAATTTTTAACCAGATTAAAAGATTAAAGGCAGATGTTGTATTACTCCAAGAAATTCATAAATTGGCATCAACTGTGGAGGAGCTTAAATCTTCAGAGTTTCCTAATGTATTCTCAGCATGTTATAATTCAAGACAAAGAGGGGTGGCAATTTTAATAAATAAAAATGTTAACTTCACAGTATTAGATCAGNGTAGCCTCAGATGTATCAGAGAGGGGGCAGTCCAGCCAAGTCCCAGCCTGACACTTAAACATTCATACACAGACACACTCATTCAGACCCACCCTCATCCTCACCCTCACTCACAGAAAGACAAACAATAACGACACGTTCCATTCATAATCCCGATGCACACTCTATACCCCCTAGGTCCAAGACATGTACCTGCCCCCTACATGGGGCAGCCCACATCCAAACCCAGGAGGTAGGCCCATTCATTCTGGGGTGGAGAGTAGCAGACATCCAAGCTGCTTTCTACTGTATGTTAGAAAGGACAGCTTGAGTGACGTCACTCGCAGTAACATCCAAACTGTAGTGCTTTGCAAAAGTATTTAATGAGCTCCAATTCGCAGCAGCACAGATGTCTGCGACTGGTACGCCCTTGAACAATGACCAAGAGGTGGCCAAGCCCCTAGTGGAGTGAGCATGTACCCCAGAGGGCACCTGTTGACCTTTGCTGTAGTACGCCCTTTTAATGGCCTCAGTCACCCAATGTGAGAGGCATTGTTTTAATAGGGCTTTCCCGGTAGCATGTGTTGCAAAGCAAACGAACAGTTGGCTTGTTTCCCTCCATTCAGCTGTTCTCTGCATGTAGGTGCGTAAAGCCCTCACTGGGCAGAGAGCCCTCAGTCTCTCCTGTTCCGTAGTCAGGACAGGAGCAGGTGGAAAGGAGGAAAGATCAAAATCTAGACTCCTGTGGTTCAGAGTCCAGACCCTGGGGGTGTACGCGGGATTAGGTCTTAGTATGACCTTTGACCCGTCCGAGGCGAATCTGGTACACATTGGATGTACAGACAATGCATGGAGGTCGCCCACGCGTTTTGCCGAACAAAGTGCCAGAAGAAGAGCAGTTTTATAAAATACAGTAGTAAATCTATCTTAATCTCATCCAGTGGCTCGAATGGAGGTTCACAGAGAGCCCCTAGGACCAGTCTGAGATCCCAACCAGGGATCAGGACTCTGTTGGGTGGTTTGGTCCGAAGAACACCCTTAATAAATCTTATTATGACTGGGTGTGCTCCAGGTGTTCTGTGTCCCAAGTCTTCGTGACAGGCTGAAATTGCTGATAGGAAAACTTTAATCGTTGAATGAGAACGACCTTTTTCCAATAAGTCCTAAAGGAAAGTCAGGAGCTTTTTGCCATTTTTGAGCATATAAAGACTGTGTTGAACCAGCACCGGCATTCTGTATCGTTAATTCCACGTTTACTGGCAATCCTGCTACCATGAATCTGTCCCTTTCAGCTGACAAGCTGAGACTTTTGGTAGTTCCTGGCCTAAGTGTCTGTAGCACCCCCTCTGGTGACCCAGAGGGTGATGACCCCTGGGACCCGAACAGATTGGGAAGGGGGCCTCCTTCTCGACTTGTTCCCAATTCATCCTGTTCAGGAGTAATTGAGGTCAGACGTAACCTGTCATCCTCATTGGACTGGTTCGGAGCAGAAGATTTATTCTCCTCCTCCAGGTTGTGAGACTGCAGGTCATGAAAGCGAGCAAACCTTCTAACCTCAATCCATTTTGTGGAGCGGTCTAGTCTACTGGTCCTTGGTTTTAATGGAGCGTTGGTACCAAGTAAACCGACCGAGTTTTGCGTCTCGCCCGTTGGGAGAACTATTTTTGAAAGCAGCTATGGATCAGCACATAGTGAGAGGTCACGTCTCACTATTGCTTGGGCACTGCGTGCCCTTTGTTGATAACAAAGGGTTGGCCATTACGTGAGAACGTGGAGGCATTCCCTTTGATTTGGCAGATACCAAGTTATTTTATGATAAAGAGCCCAGTCCCCTTCCGAAAGCAGGAAAAGAGATCTGATTAGACTCTGTCTTCGTGTCACCAACAGCCAGCTGAGCACAGTCACCGCTGTGGAGGTGTGAAGACTGCAGCTGCCCGAGGGCGCCTTGAGGAGCAGACATGTCACATGCTCGTCTGGTTAGTGTATTGGCTGGCCCATTGCACACAATGGGGCCAATGCCTGAACATGTAACACTCCTCATCTGTCCTGAGAGGAGGTGTGGGGGGTGTTCGCAGACGCCTCCGATTCTGTTGCAGAAACTCTGTCTTTTTAAGTACTGCACTGTTTTTTGTTAAGCTCTTTGGTCACCACCACCGTGGTTGTGTAAAGTGCTATATAAATGAATAAATGAAATGAAATGAAACATCAGAGGCACTCTGCTGGGGTTCATGAATTAAGCTAACACCCCGTGGACCATGAGTGGAAAGGGGGGAAGCCCTCTTCCCTTTATGACTGCTTGCAGGTCAGAGGGACCTGCTTCTTTGGAAATAAATGTGTGTTTATGAGAGTCAGTAAAAAAGAGAGGAGCTGTTTTATGATCTTTGTGCTTATGCGTGTACATGAACTTATGTCACTCACAGCAGAGAAGGCATGATCTGTGCATGCTGAAAACATACCAGCTTTTTGTACTGTGTTACAAACAAAGTCTTGACATGAGCGGATCGTACCCGTTACCGCTTGGGCGGGCGACCGTGTAGCATATAAACGTGGACCCGGTTCATCAGGCACGTTTTTGACTGTTGTCCCGATTTGCCGAGTAGGCCCTGTGCTTGGACGCCTGGCGGGAGACAAACCTGTTTTTGCTCCATGCGTGTTCGGTACGAGGTGGGCCCGACGGGGGTCTCTGTCTGGGCTCCTCCTCATATGCTGGCCGCTTTTCTGCGGTGGGGCACGCGTTACCGAGTGGTGTCGAGACTGCACAGGTCTGCTTCTAGCAGACTCCCTCGGGGGGGGCGAAACTTCTCCGGGGGATGCCCACCCGGAGAGCTTCCGCCTGCCTACGTCTCTGGTCCAGTTTGGTTTGAATTCGCTCCAAGGCTTTACCAAACAACCCCTCCGGCTCTATCGAGTGGTGGAGAAAAGGCACCTTTTGTCCCTCCGGTAAATCCGTTAAGGTCATCCAGAGGTGGCGAATGGCGATGACCACTTCCGCCATTCCCCTACCTTGTGCCACGGCCGCTGTCCCCATCATACGGAGCACGAAGTCTGTTGCCCTGCGAGCTTTGTCCAGCAATTCTGCAGCCGCCTGCTTGTCCGCTGTGGTCTGGAGCTCCTGCCGTTTTTCGGCCAGGTAAGCTTGCATTAGCGTAGATGCGTTCATGGCGCGAGCCGCGAGTCCCTGAGCCTTGTAACATCTCTCGAGTAGAGACGCCGAAGCCCGGCAAGCCTTGCTGGGGAGAGTCGGTTTTGTTCCTGAAGACTTAGGAGCCAGGTGAGAGGCCAGTGTGTCCTCAATTTGAGGTACGTTAGCTATTCCTTCCTCATCCATTCCGTCGACGTTGAGGAACTGTGAGAGGGGTAAAAGCATCGGGGCTCGTGGTTGAGCCCACATGCGTGTTAGTTCAGTAAGGAAGTCCGGGAACACGGGCATCCTTTGCCTCGTGGCCACCTGTTGCTTCGAATAGAAATAGTTTCCTACCAGCCTCGTGATCTGTTGGCGAGGCGGAGGTTCGGGCCAGGGGATGTGCAGTGCGTCCGTTGCTCTGTGACACAGTTCGAACAGAGCAGGGATTGAAAAGTCAGTGTCTGGAAGCACGGGTGGTGGGGTCCAGGTGAGGTCTTCACCCTGATCCTCCAGCTCCATGTCCGCCTCCTCCGTCAAAAATTCGCCCGAGATCGAGATCTCGTCTTCGTTCATCATGCCCCGGGTGTCGAGCTCCACTGTTAGGTCCACCATAGGAGCCACCCCGTCAGGGCTGTCGCCCCATTCGACGCATATGCTGTCGTGCAAAGCCATACTTTCGAGCTCCGGTGTGGGAGTGAGTGGCTCCGTCGTGTCTGCGTCTGCAGTGGTCGCTAAGGCGCCCATGGCCTTGGCGACGAGGTCAACTCGTTGCCGCAACACCGCATCCATCATGAGGCAGCAGTGTGGGCAAAAGTCTGGCGCATCAGCGCTGTTTTGCGTGAAGCATTCCCAAGCAGACTGGACAGGCCTCGTGGGTGTCCATCGCTGCGAGGGAATAACCGCATCCACTGGGACAGGCGCGCGAGGTTGCGCTCGCCGTCCCGTTGGCTTTCTTTGGAAGTCTCGCCTTTCGCTTTCCCTTCTCCGGAGGCATGGCCGAGACGAGGCGAGCGAGTCCTTCCAGAAACTTCTTTCTTTTAATTTGAAAAGTCTCCTCCGTCGCGTCGCTTTCGTTGGCTAGCTCGCTAGGAGTTAGCGTATTTGGCGTAGTTAGCGCCATCGAACGAAGCAATCTGTAGAGAGGAGAAGAAAAACTTTGAGGTTAAGAGAAATGTGCCAGACTAGCTTTCGCCAGCCCAGCGGTACGCAGGAAAAACTCTCAGTGCGCTCTGTGTAGGGAGCAAGCTCACCTCAGATTTGAGCGAAGAAGCACCAGAGAAGTCCCACGAAGAGGTAGTTCAGGTGTAAGCGAGGTGAAGGGCAAAAAGAGAAAGATGGATGGGCGTCAGCCACTTAAGTACCTAGAGGATGGGGCCTCTGGTACGGCGGTGATGCCCCTGCCGTAAAGGCGTGAGTGTATTCTTTCAGGTAATCGCGCGGGGGTGCAATTCTCATAGCAAATATGTTGCACTGAGAGACCAACTGAAAGGGAGCCGTTCTGCTAGCACTCACGTCTGCAAAAAGGATGAGTGACCTATGTGCACTTTCTGTGGCTCCCTCTTGTTTACAAATTAAACCTGATGGCAGCTCTGCAACTTTGAGGCCTAACCCGGCTTTCATACCAAAGTCTATCACCAGCAGTTTTAGATCACGGACAAAAACATTGAGTGGGTTCCATCTCCCTCCTCATGCATCAGAAGAGGAAGCTAGGTCACATTTATTGTGCCCGGTCAGAGCACTCAGATGTTATGTGACACGTACAGTGGGTGTGCGTCACTCTCAAAATCTGTTTGTCCATTATAGGGACAATAGACTATATGCCACGGACATCCGTTCCAGCACCTCCACAGTCATTGCACAGACGGCACACTTCCGATTAGCGGGAAAGACACGAACATAAATGACTAAATACAATTAATAAAACATCTGCATACATACCAATAATAACTCTACACACATATAAATCCATATAAAATTATGGCGACGTTCCCCCTACGGATAGCCGCGATAAATTTTCGCCAAAACCCCCCCGCGGAACAGCTGTTCCCACCGGTGGGCGGACACAACGGAACTCACGTGTAGTGCCGGTAGCACGCAGCCACTTCCCGTTTTGGGTCGATGTCATGGTTTGCTACTATAGCTAACGCTAGCAACAACGGAGGTGGATGGGAACCGGAAGTGGTGGATGTGGGTTGCATTTTACCGGAAGTACATCACAACCCCCCGTGGCATACAGTCTATTCAGCTGGACAGGCTCTGTCCTCACAGCACCTCTCTCACTGGCTGTGCGAAGCCATAACAGAGGCCTACAAAGCTGCTGGAGTGGAGCCTCCTACGTCTCTGCGGGCACGTTCCACGTGAGCAATGGCTTTCTCCACAGCTCTGCATGGTGGGATGTCGGTCAGTGACATCTGTTTAGCGGCAGCTTGGAACTCGCCCTGTTCTTCCATCCGTTTCTATTTACGAGATGTTTCTATTTTTTCTATGACCCATTCAGTACTGGGAGTTCTGGATAAGTAGTCGGAGAATACCTCCTAATGTGTTTGGTTATCCCCACACCTGCTTAAGGGAAAACAGGAAGTGGAAAATGTTCACCATCAGTATCAGAGACTGTTTACTGTAGTTTTGTTCTGTATAAATAAAGGTTGAATGAATGAATTGTTCTAACTGTTCTCTGTACATAGTTCATGTGTCAGTTCAGTTTTTTACCCTATTGAAGGGTGGCAGCCAGAGAGCGTTCCTCTCTCTGACAATGTTACAAGCACAAAACAACAACAACCACATTATCAATGTTGATGCATGCTACATAGCAGCAGGGCATGCCTGGAGGCTGCATCAGAGGCCTGCAGGCCCTTCCTCCAGCCCACCACCTGCCCTTCCTCAATGCTCCCGGATACAGAGTATGTTTATGCATGAGGAAGGATGTGCTTAATTGTGATTGGGTGAGCAGACGCTCCACATTGGTTAGGATCCAGTGTGGCATGGACTATTTCCTGCTACGCCCTTTATTCCAATAGGCGGAGCTAAAGAGCGGAGCTAATCACGACAATAGAACGTTGGTTACGTATTGTAACCCCAGATTCTATGAGTAATTAGCAGAGCCCTTTAGCTCTTGGGCCACCCTGTATCCTTTTTTTTTCTTCCATTTATAGATGGCCTCCCTTCTCACCTTATAGCCATCCTCTCACTCCAATATGTATTTTTTTTAAATAGAGAGAAAGAAAGAAAAGAGATAGTAAGACAACAAACCAACAATTACCCACAAAAAGAGCACAAGGCAAACAATGGAACATACATGCATAAAGACTAATAATATTCATGACCTTGCAGTAGATTTCTATAAATAAACATACCCATACCTACAAATATATATACAGTATACATACATATACATTTATATTCATTCATATACCCATCTACATATCTGCATATATCTACATATACATCCCTGCATCCATTTGTGTGTGGTTGTGAGCATGCATAAGTGAATAAGGTTCCTCCAATAGAACATTTAGTAGCGACTGTGAAGCATCAGAGATCCGTCCCCCCAAAGCCCGAGGCAGACGAAGGGGCGATCAAAGCCCAAGACTCCAGGAAGGACCCCGAGCCCAGAGTCCCCAGGGCCACCCGAACAGGACGAGCCACTCGCCCACTCCCCAGATCCGACCAAGGGGAAGAACCGGACGAATCCCACCAGCGACCACATACAATGACCCCCCGGGGTCAAACGCGACAAATTCACAGGCCCCCGCCGGAGCCCGCCGTACCGACGTAGCCCCAGGGCCGGTCACCGAGGCCCGGGCACCGGGGACGCCCATCCCTCAGGCCAAGACCCGAAAGGACCAGAGGACACGAGCCCCACCAGGCAGCCACCAGGCCGAGCCGACAAACGCCCAAGCGCCCAACCCCAGATAGTGAGGGCCCCAAGCACGCCCGCAGGCAAAGGAACACCCACCAGGGGGCCACGTGGCAGGAGCGCGACACTAGTAGCCTCAGAAGTATCAGAGAGGGGGCAGTCCAAGTCCCAGCCTGACACTTAAACATTCATACACAGACACACTCACTCAGACCCACCCTCATCCTCACCCTCACTCACAGAAAGACATACAATAACGACACGTTCCATTCATAATCCCGATGCACACTCTATACCCCCTAGGTCCAAGACATGTACCTGCCCCCTACGTGGGGCAGCCCATATCCAAACCCAGGAGGTAGGCCCATTCATTCTGGGGTGGAGAGCAGCAGACATCCAAGACGTGGCGTAGTGGTAATGGCAGTCGTCCCCCGATCGGAAGGTTGGCGGTTCGAATCCCGGTTCCCCACACCATGTGTCGTTGTGTCCTTGGGCAAGACACTTAACCCCGAGTTGCTCCCGGTAGGACTGGAAAGCACCTTGCATGGTAGTCTGCCGCTACCGGTGTATGAATGTGTGTAGCATTCAATGTGTGTAGCGCTTTGAGATTTTCACTAATGAAAAGCGCGTTATAAATTGAATTCATTATTATTATTATTATTAAGATTCGGCCCAACCCGCGCCCTGCCGACAGGACAGGACACCCGAGCCCAAGCAGCCCCAGAGGGAGCGCACTGCCAGCCCCGCCCACGGCGAACCCGCAGGCCCCGAACCCCCCCACACCCCAGCACAACCCCTGACGGCCCACCCCCAGAATGTCCGCCAGGCAACCAGGGGGGTAAGAGAAAAATAAATAAATAATATATAATATATATATAAATAAATACATAAATAAATAAAATTGAAATTAACAAATCAAGACCCCGACACACACACCCCCGTCCCCAAATGTACTGTTGGTGAGTGTTGTTCTAAATTGTACTTAAAAAGGAAAGAGAAGGAGCAAAGGCTGGCATTGTACCAGTTTCCCCTCCACTCCAACTCCATCCCAGGCCACCCTGTATCCTAAATGGCTGAATGATTAGCTATTTTGGAGGTGGAATCACCAGGGTTGACGGGTAAAATCGACCCGAGGGGTGGGCCCATCCGGTAGGTGGGCGTGGACTAAAAGGTTTTCAGTAGGGCGCTGACGCGCGGGAGAGATATCCAATAGGCGGAGCTAAAGGGCTCCACTAATTACTCATAGAATCTGGGGTTACAATACGTAACCAACATTTTTCAAAGAGACAGACAGAAGAAGCAACAGGTAATGATATAAATTAAAAACTATTATAATAAATTAAGCTAATGTCACAACATGAAAGTCAAGTGGGACCTAAACTGACATAGCCTAATTAGAAATAAAAGCAGAAATATATAAATTGACCAATAAATAAATAAACGTCAAAGGACAATTTAAATTAAAAGAGAACTTTATCTCATGTTTTAAAAATTAATTGGCCATCATGGTTTTTTTTCCAGCTTAGTTCCAACAAATTATATATTTTAATTCATAATTTTACATTTTACTGTGCTTAAAATACCGGTAGGCCTATGTATTTTTTGTTTTTACTTTTACTCTTAGATGACTTGTGTTATGTAATTAAATTAAAAAAAAATTATTTTCCACACAAGTCCTTATTTACGTAATGAGGCAGAAATGCATGAGGTGAAGTGAAAACAGGAGACAGAAAAATGTTAAAGCAACACATTTAATAGACAAATAAAAATAAACTCATGCATATGCATACATATTGCAACCAATGCCAAACTTGTCTCTGATTTTGCTTGTCTTGACCCTAAAAACTTTTCAGAGATAAGGCTTAAAGGACTCAAGAGCTCAGCACTTCAAGAAATAAGCAAAAATCTGCTTAGATTTGATGAGAGAGCCACAGTGAGTACTTTACACACAGAGCTGTCCAGTCTAGCATCCCAGTGGGATAGGCTCAAAAAGTCCCCTCTGGAAGAGTCCACTGTCAGGATAGGTACTGAGATGGAACAGGGTGGCCAGGAGGGCTCAGTTGAACCAGAGATTGAACTTGAAAGCAGGGCTTGTTCTTCTTGCAGAAACTGTGTTATCTGTGTTTACCTTATATTGACACAGTATAACCTTTTCACAGATGCCTACCCAGTTATAGGGCTGGCATACAAATATTTGTTGACCCTTTCATTGTCTCAGGTTGCATGTGAAAGAAGCTTCTCTACTCTCAAGTTCATCAAGAATAGACTATGAAGCACACTTAACCAGGAGCATTTGGAGGCATTTATGCTGATGTCCACAGAGAAAGAACTTCTTATGTCCATTGACAATGACAAAGTAACAAATATGGTGGCAGAAACTAGTGCACTTCTTAGGCGCTTACTGATGCTGTAGATCACATGTCAAACTCGAGGCCCATGGGCCAAATCCTCATTGACATTTTATCTGGCCTCAAATTTAATAATTTAAATGTAAAATAGTTTTATGGTTATATTTTTGTCACTGTATTTAGTGCAAACTTCTCATGAAAGCTGGCCAACGTTCAAGCCAACAAAATTATACATAAATACAGTAAACAGGATAGGTTAATCATGAATGTAGTACTCCCTACCACTTGTGAATGAGCATATTGTCTTTTCAAATTTGTGTATTGTGCATGTTTTTTGATAATTTTATGTCTTTTTCTGTATAATTTGGACATGCTACTGGATGCCTCAAATTTACCCCCAGGGATGGATGGATAGATTTATTTAGAAAAAAGAAAACATAAAGAAACTGATAAATCTAACAAGGTTAAGTCTGACACATTGTTAGATTGATCTACCTGGATTATTGAGCATGCATCAGGACAACCTCTGATAAAGTTTTCAATGTCCCCATAGTTGTATGTTTTGTTCAGTTAGGGTTTGAGTTTCTCAGTAATCTTTGAGTCTGATATGGAAAGAGCAGCAAAGAATTGACTTATCCTTTTCTGTTTTTTAAGTCAACCAATTTAGGTTTTTTTCCACCTGATTTGCTGAATTGTAACAAAATGTAACTAAAAAAATTATAACAAAAAAAAAGTTGTTGATTGTATTGCAATTTACAAAACATTATATGCTACATTTTTGCCTAATATTTTTAAAATGTGAAAAAATGGGCCACTCTTGGCCATTAAACTCCCGGGCTGAAAAGTTGTCCCACTCCGCCCCTGCTAAGGGGTATAATAAAATTGAGTCCCAGGTGGTTCTGAACAACAGAGATGCAAAAATGTTGCAGTACACCCGAGCCTCAAAATCCCTACATGTATTAAATTTGAAATGAAGAGGGCGGAGGTGCGCGGTGAGGGATGGGGAGAAAATAACTGCAGGAACAAATGCTCCCGCAGGGAGTCAGCTCCCCCGCTGACCCAACATACCCCCCAGCTCGCCAAGGTCCACCCAAGGAGCGAGGCCAAAACACCTCTCCGACCGCCAGGCCCATTGAGCTCCAGACCAGAGAGGGACAGGGCCACGAGGGCCGCCAGCAGCAGGACCAACAGCCCACACCCACCAGGGCTGCCAAGACCCCTACGAACCGCAGTCAGCCCGCCGCCCAAGAGGACATAAAATCCCACATGGATGACACGGCCAAGAGAGCCCGCCTAACTGCCGACAGAGCCAGGAAGCACCGGGAGCGTGCCATCACCATAGGAAAGGGCCAGCCAACCAGCCTTGCATAGTTTCAGACCATCATCAAGGACATCTACCCAGTCCCCACCCCAGAAGATATACTACATCCACCCCTCATACTAACAACTCTCAGAACATATAACACACTAGACACCCAGGCTGGGTCAACCTGTCCCCTCCCATGGGCCACTAGTCATGCCCCCAGACACCCAACCCCCCAGCCCATGAACCCCCAACCCACCAGCGAGCCGAGGGCCCCCTG
>JBBPBX010004517.1:40371-71776 GCA_038048925.1 Garcialebias charrua | reverse complement strand
AATGTATCATTTTCAAATCCTACGGCTTGTGATGTCACAAGCCGTAGGTCAACCCACCCCAACCTGAGTCCAGCCCCTCACCTAGCAACCCCTGGTGCGGCTCAACCCACTTCAGTATAAAAGACGTCACGGTTGTTTTTCCTGAGTTCATCTCAGAGTTCGATGTTTCGTTGTTGTTAAAATGCAGTACCGCTAATAACTAATTATCTATCAGTAAAAACGAAAAAAACTTATTTACGGGCTCTTAAATCAACCGGACGACTGCTCACGGACCATATCCGTTCAGCGCCGGATGTGGTCCGTGAAAAAAAGCGGTCCCCGCTAGAGAGAGCGTGTATAGCAGTTAGCAGCCAGTGTGTTACTCTGCAGCCTTATTGCTTGTTTTCGAAGAGTCAGACGAAGAGTTTTTAACATGGAGGGTGAACTTATGGATGTTTCTCAGCGGCCTACGCGACGCGTCAGCGCCTCATTTGCCCTGCCCAAAATGGCGTCTGCCTCTGGGTCTGACTCAGGGTTCCCTTTGGAGGGCGGAGTTAATGTAAACAGATTTTTGAAGGGCGTGGCCTTATCATAAACAGCTCGTTCAGAACGGAAGTCAGAAAAGGCACAACTAGAAGGGGTATTTTATTATCTAAGAATTATTTTGTGCATTAAATTGAATGAACACGGTCTGGATAGCCCACAGACATACCATAAAAATTTATAAAACCAATACTGTATTTGGTCCCCTTTAAAGGGCTTTGTAAGTAAAGTATTATTATTATAATAATAATGGCACAACTGGTAGAGCTGCTGCCTCTCAGCGAGAAGGTTGCCGGTTCAAATCATGGTCCGGGGCCTTTCTGGGTGGAGTTTGCATTTTCTCCCCGTGCATGCGTGGGTTTCCTCCGGGTACTCCGGTTTCCTCCCACAGACCAAAAAACATGCTTGTTAGGCTGATTGGTGACTCTAAATTGACCCTAGGTGTGAGTAGGCGTGTTTCCATCAAGGTTTCTAGGTGCGCATTATGAAGCATCGCATCAGAAAAGCTAAATGGAAACGGCATAATTCGAGTTAACTTCCTCTAAGTCGCTCTAAAGTTTATACGCTCGCTTGAGGTAGTTTTTGGGGAGTCGATTCAGAGCTGAGTCGGCTAAACGACAGATGGAAACAGATTAGCCGACTCAGTTCTGCCGCAGCGAACATTCACGTCACGTGACTGATCAGCTGTTTCCGCTCCGGACAACATGTAACATCGCTAAAACTAGTTGGCATGACAGAATAAATACAACTTGCCCGATAGCAACACATACCTGAAATATTCTCTCCATTTTGCCGAGATGTCTGTTTTCAAACGCTACTTCCTGTTTACTGTGGAAGTGCGTAACGCTGACGTCTGACGTATGGCGCTGACGTGTGACGTAATGACGCTGACGTCTGACGTAGAGACGCTTTGCGTGGCATTGCAGATGCGCTTCAAGCCAGTTTAATGGAAACACTTCTGATCCTCATAATTTTAATTTACATTTTAGCGAAATTTTCTAAAATTCGCTCAAAAATCGAATTTAAATTGGATGGAAACATAGCTAGTGTGAGAGTGGATGGTTGTTTGGTGTGAGTGAGACAGGTCCCTCTTGTAAATGAGTCCCCGTGACTCAACGAGGCTAGCCTGTATAAATAAAGGTTGAATGAATGAATGAATGAATTATTACTTAAGGCCAATAAAAAAGGATTTTTAGAAATGTTGGTCAACTGAAACGTATGACCATGAAAAGTATGAGCATGTACAGCATCAAAACTTAGTCGGGGCTCCTTTTGCCTGGATTACTGCAGCAATGTGGCATGGCATGGAGTCGATCAGTCTGTGGCACTGCTCGGGTGTTATGAGAGCCCAGGTTGCTCTGATATTGGCCTTTAGCTCTTCTGAATTGTTGGGTCTGGTTTATCACATCTTCCTCTTCACAATATCTCACAGATTTTCTATGGGGTTAAGGTCAGGTGAGTTTGATGCACAATTAATAACAGTGATACCGTGGTCCTTAAAGGACAACACCCACCATGTTTTCAAATTGCATCGCCATTAATATTTATTAGTTTATTTAAAAATAAAACAGGAGCGTTTATTTATATTGTAGAGAAATAAAGCTAAATGTGTTATTTCATGATTTATAGCAGATTTTAGCATGCAGCTCCGGGAAAATCTGCCCCTCTCCATATATGGGCATTGACATCACTGAAGTTTCCGCCTTGGAGTTATAGGCGGAGTTATAACAAGCATGCATCAACTTCTGACCAGAGAATACAACTAATAAAAACGATGTGTGGGACAAACGTCAGACTTTTACAAGTAGTCGTGTTGTGTCATTTTAATATTTCCTCAGTAATAATTGTACAACTGTCTGCTGATCAGCACAGCAGCACCACCTTCCTCCGTTGCTCAGAGGGGAAAAAAAGCGAAACATATTTAATATTCCCTTGTTAATAAATCTGCATGTTGATTAATCCCGCGGTCACTCACTGATGTCATATTCTGAGCGTGCACCCACTTTTTATTCTCTCCCCGTGACCTGACAGCCAGGTCGGGAGTACAGAATTAAAAAGGCAGCCGTAGAGGAGCTCTGAGCGCGCGTGCTGGATACGGAGCCGAGCCCGAGTCGGCACCACAAAGGAACGCGGAGCCGGGAGAAGACACCCAGCTGGCTCCTCTCATGGGCAGAGGAGCAAATGTGAGAGCAGCAACAGTTTTAACCGCAGCGCGAAGGAACTTCAAAGGTGACCAGCAGAACGCAGCCAGGAGAAGACACCCGGCTGGCTCCTCTCATGGGCAGAGGAGCAAATGTGAGAGCAGCAACAGTTTTAACCGCAGCGCGAATGAACTTCAAAAGGTGACCAGCAGAACGCAGCCGGGAGAAGACGCGCAGCTGGCTCCGAGGCAACGGGCAGAGAAGTGAGTGAGAGCAATGTTTTAACCGCAGCGGTGTTATATCTAATAAATGAATAAAAACGGAGCGCTGGTCCAGTTAAAAACACAACTACACCAGGAAATATTTAGAGATCACGCATCCACGTAGGACACGATCAACTGCAGTTCTCTCATAAACCTCCATGGCGAACTCACTCCTGCCTTCTGGGTGGAGACTTCAATGACGTGATTTCACACTTCGGCAATCTTCGGCCGGGTTTCCGGATTCATCCGGGACTCTGTTTTTTTTTTTTTTTTTTTTACGCTCGCCTGGCCCAATTGCAAAAATGAAAATAGACATCATATTCTACTACAGTAATTGTCCAATATGGTGAATTGTTACTGTCATGGTGGGTGTTGTCCTTTAAACCAGGTACTGGTAGCTTTGCATTGTGTGCAGGTGCCAAGTCCTGTTGGAAAATGAAATCTGCATCTCCATAAAGTTGGTCAGCAGCAGGAAGCATGTACAGGTAGTCCCCGACTTACGAGCGCTCTGACTTACGAGGTCCCGGACTTACGAGCATGCATCTCATTAAAAAAAAAAAAAAATAAATTTTTTTTTTTACTTTTTTTTTTTTTTTATAAATGAATACATGTACAGTACTGGACAGTCACCAAGCACTTAGCCTATCCTAACACAGTTTTTAAAGATGAAGGAATAAGTTGAATTGTCTCCCTTTCACATAAAGGGAGCAAGCTCCCTATGGAGCCTGCAGGGAGGAGGGAGACAATTCAACTGACTCCTTCATCTTTAAAAACTGTGTTAGGATAGGCTAAGTGCTTGGTGACTGTACAGTACTGTACATTTATCTATTTATAAATAAAAAACAATAAAAAATAAAAATACTGTATATACTGTATATTTTTAATAAATAGATTTTATTTATTTTTTTATTTATTTTTATTTTTTTTACTATGTGATCCTACTTACGAATTTTTGACTTACGAGCGCCCCCTAGGGACGGAACTCGCTCGTAAGTCGGGGACTACCTGTAGCGCTCTAAAACTTCCTGGTAGATGGCCGTGTTGACCTTGGACCTCAGATAACACAGTGAACCAACACAAGCAGATGACATAGCAACCCAAACATCACTGACTGTGGAAACTTGTCACTGGACCTCAAGCAACGTGGATTCTGTGCTTCTCCTCTCTTCATCTAGAATTTGGGACCTTGAATTCCAAATTCAAGATCTTTTTATTGAATTTTTCATTTTTTTCCTCCAACAAAAAAACACAATACTGTATCATTAAACAGCAAAGATGATAATGAAACATTTGCATGTAACCATTGGTGAAGACATTATTAAACTTAGTCAATCTGAGTTGCAACATGTACATTATAATCCACACCAAAGGAAAAAAATAAAATAAAATAAAAAAATAAAATAAAAAATAATCCCTACCCAATCACTGCCAAAAGGAAAGGGAAATAATAAATAAAAGGTAAAATAGCCAAGAGACTGCATTAACCTGAATGAGTTGTGTTGTCAAAGAGACTGGAATAAATTCAGGAAAGGTCCCCAAACATTCTCAAATTTACCCTCTTTCTGTTGGAGTGTGAATCTGATTTTCTCCAGCTTTAAACAGGACATGATGTCAGCCAACCACTGAGCGTGAGTGGGTGGAGACGGTTCTTTCCACCTTAGCAAAATAGCTCGTCTGGCCAGGAGAGAGGTGAACGATATTACGTGTTGTTGGTTTTTATTTAGGTTTGTCATGCCCTCTACAAGACCAAACAGAGCAATCAGTGGGTCAGGATTCAGACGTGTATCTAGTACACGTGATAAAGTCTGAAAGATTTCCCGCCAATATTTGTTCAGAGATGGGCAAAACCAAAACATATGGGAGAGAGAGGCTTCAGCATGTTTGCATCTCACACAGTATGGGCTGACATCAGGATACATAGAGGACAATTTCAGTTTAGAGATGTGAGCTCTGTGCACCACTTTAAATTGTATTAGACAATGTCTAGCACAGAGAGAACTGGAGCTCACCAGTCTGAGTATGGAGGTCCAAGAGTCCTCTGAAATAATAATAATAATAATAATAATGCATTTTATTTGGTAGCGCCTTTCAAAGCACTCAAGGACACTTTACAGCACTTTTTAAAAACACAATAAAAACAGTATAAAATAACTATATACCGGTAAAAAGAAAAATTAAAATCAATTAAAAAAACACACAAAAAAGAAAATATATAAAATAACTACATAAAAAAGAAAAATTAAAGTGAGAAGGCTAACTTGAACAGATGAGTTTTGAGTTTTGATTTGAAGGTCAGAAGGCAGTCAATGTTACGGATGTCTGGGGGAAGAGCGTTCCAGAGTTGGGGAGCAGAGTGAGAAAAGGCTCTGTGTCCCATGGTGCGGAGGCGGACAAGAGGCACGTTAAGGTGGATGGAAGAGGAAGAACGAAGGGAGCGTGAATGGGTGGTAATGTGCAGGAGATCAGACAGGTAAGGAGGGGCGAGGCTATGAATAGCCTTGAAAGTGTATAACAGGATTTTAAATTGAATTCTGAATGTGACTGGAAGCCAGTGGAGTTGCTGCAAAACTGGGGTGATGTGGTGGAATGAGGGGGTTTTGGTAACAATGCGGGCAGCTGAGTTTTGAACCAATTGAAGCTTACGGGTTAATTTGTGAGGCAGACCAAAAAGGAGAGAGTTACAGTAATCAATTCGAGAAGTGACCAGACTGTGGACCAGGATGGAAGCAGAGTGCAGAGAGAGGGATGGACGTAGACGGTTGATGTTTCGAAGGTGGAAATAAGCAGACCGGGTGATACTATTGATGTGAGAGTGAAAAGAGAGAGTGCTATCGAGAATGACACCCAAACTCTTAACGTGAGGGGAGGGAGAAACCAAGGAGTTGTCAATATTGAGGGAAAAACTGTTAACTTTAGATAAGGTGGATTTAGTACCAATGAGTAAGAACTCTGTTTTATCACTGTTTAATTTCAGGAAGTTAGACGTGAACCAGGATTTAATTTCAGCTAAGCAGGAAGTGAGGGAGG
This sequence comes from Garcialebias charrua, assembly GCA_038048925.1. Classification (NCBI taxonomy): domain Eukaryota; kingdom Metazoa; phylum Chordata; class Actinopteri; order Cyprinodontiformes; family Rivulidae; genus Garcialebias; species Garcialebias charrua. The sequence continues at coordinate 65,823 of JBBPBX010004517.1, read as the reverse complement.
AGGGAGGCAGTGAAGAGTCAGGTGCAGTGGATAAAAAGAGCTGGGTGTCATCAGCAAAACAATGGAAATGGATGTTAAATTTACGGAAGATATGGCCAAGGGGGAGAAGGTAGATGATGAAAAGAAGAGGCCCCAGGACAGAGCCTTGGGGCACACCTGAGGTCACAGGAGAGCAATGGGATCTGAATGATTTTAGTTTGATGAACTGGGTGCGGCCAGAGAGATAGGACTGAAACCAAGCGAGGGGTGTGTGGGTGATGCCAATGGACGAAAGTCTATGGAGGAGGATGTTGTGGGAGATGGTATCAAAAGCCGCACTGAGATCGAGGAGGATTAGGAGGGAAAGTAAACCAGAATCAGCCGCCATGAGAAGGGAGTTGGTGATTCTGAGGAGAGCAGATTCTGTGCTATGACCGGGGCGGAAACCAGACTGAAACTGTTCGTACAGACTGTTATCTGTTAAATGGAGGTGGAGTTGAGAGGCGACTGTTTTTTCCAGAATTTTAGAGATGAATGGAAGGTTGGAAATAGGACGGAGATTATTGAAGGTATTAGGATCCAATCCAGGTTTTTTAACGATGGGAGTGATAACTGCAGTTTTGAAAATAACTGGGACAGTTCCAGAAGAGAGAGAAGAGTGAATAATAGCAGAAATGAATGGAAGAAGTGATGCAATGCAAGATTTAACAAGGGCTGTAGGGAGAGGATCCAGTGAGCATGTAGAGGACTTGGATTTATGAATAAGTTTGGCTATTTCAGAGGCAGGAGGAAGCTGAAAGACAGAAAAAAGTTGACTGGGCGGGGGAGGTTCAGTGGAGGGAGAAACAGGAGAAACAGGACAAAGTTGCTGATGAATTTTACTGATTTTATCGTTAAAAAAGAACATGAGAGAATTACATGTGTTGTCTGAGTAGAAGTGAGAGGGAAACGAATCCGGAGGATGAAAAATATTATTGAGCAATGAAAATAGGATCTTTGTGTTACCTTTGTTGGAGGAAATGAGGTCAGAGTAATAAGCATGTTTAGTTTGAGATATCAAGTTCTTGTAGTGTAATGTATGGGAGACGTACATGTCCCTGTGGATGGAAAGACCAGATTTTTTATAGAGTCGTTCAAGTTGACGACATTTGGCTTTGATGGTCCGAAGTTCAGGAGTAAACCAGGGGGCAGAATGAGTAAAGGTAACAGATCGTGTTTTAACAGGAGCAATGGAGTTGATAATATGGGTTAAATAATTATTGTATTGAGCAGTGAGTTCATCTGGAGTCAGAAGATGATCAGGGATCAGAGTGGAGGTAATATCAGTGGAGAGGGAATCCAAATTGATGTTTTTAATGTTCCTGAATGAAATGGACCGGCTTATCTTGGTAGATGAAACACACAAAGGAATATGGAACGTAAGAAAAAAATGATCAGAAAAGGTGAGTTCATCGCATTTGCAGTCAACAGGTGTAAGTCCAGAGCAACAAATCAAGTCTAGTGTATGACCCTTAATATGGGTGGAAAAATCAACATATTGATTTAATCCAGAACTCTCCAGGCAGGATAAAAAATCCTTGGTGAGTGGTAGGTTAATATTGTCGATATGGACGTTAAAATCTCCCAATAAAATAATATTAGGTGACAAGGCACACAGTTGGGAAAGAAAGACAGAAAACTCATTTAAAAAATCTTTGTGAGGTCTTGGGGAGCGATAAACAGTGGCAATGATGGTGGGAGTGGGACCAGCCAGTTTACACACAATGCTCTCAAAAGAGCTGACTTCAGGCACACTCACGGGCAAAACCTTCCAACTCTCGCGATGAATTATCGCGAGACCACCCCCGCGAGAGCTGCGAGGTTGAGAGACGTAAACAAAGCCCTGTGGAGTGGAGTCGTTGAGTTGTGAGAAGTCTAAGGGTTGTTGCCAAGTTTCGGTCAAACAGAGAAAGTCAAGCCTACGGTTGGAGAGGAGATCCTGGATGAGATGTCCTTTGTCCGTGAGAGAACGGATGTTAAGCAGACCAAAGTTGACAGGCGTGGAGTTAGCAGATGGGTTAGCTGACCTGGCTAGGCTGGCTAACATGTTGCGATCTGAAGACCGGGTGGCTTTCCTGGCAGTTCGACGGTTGTTGGTCCAGAAGGAGTGGATGGGTTTCGACCTGTCGAGCTGGAAGTTCCGACGAGACCCACGGTGGATATATCTCCGGCGGGGCAGAAAAGCGATGTCTGGGTGGAGACGCAGCATCGCTGGCGGAGGATTGGGATGGTGCCAACGCAGCCGAAGAAGCTCATCAACTGAGTATTGTAGAAGACCTGCTACAGGTTCAGTGAGGAGTAGCAGGAAAGTCCAAGCGAGGAAAAACCACGCGTAAAAATGACTAATCCACATCGTGAGGCAGAGGAGTCAAACGAGGCCACAAACCCAGTTGGTGTTCGACAGGTAAGCCAGCCTCACTCGACTTGACAGCACACAATCACAGTGTGGTAAAAGCTGGATTGAAGGCAGATTATTTGCACCAAAAAAGCAAAATTTGCGGAAAAAGTCGAATAAAAGTCAAAAGTTTGCCGATGAGTAGCGGCAGCAAAGCGCGCCCGCGTCCACTCTCAGCCACGTCATATGTAGATGATATAGAGGAGCCAAGATCCTCTTCCCAAGCAGCTTTGATTTTATCTGAGGAAGCACGCTTCAAATCCAATAGTTTACTATAAATGAATGAAATGGAATGTTTTTTATTTGGGTCTAGAGAAAGAATAGTGTCAACAATACTGCTATCTGTTGAAATGGAGAGGCTGGACAAATGAAGAGTAATAAAGTGCCGTATTTGGAGATACCTAAAAAAATTGGACTGGGGAAGACTAAATTTTTCACATAGTTGTTGAAATGAAGCTAAAGTGTTATTGAGAAACAAGTCATTGAAGCGTACTATACCCCTTCTTTGCCATTCTTTAAAAACAGAGTCCTGAGATGAGGGTTTGAAAAGTTGGTTAGACATGATAGGGCTATAGAGAGAGAAACTAGAGAAATTGAAACATTTACGAAATTGTGCCCAGATTTTTAGTGAGTGTTTTATAACTGGATTTATAACAGTTGTAAGTGGTGGAAGCGGGAATGAGGATCCCAAGAAAGCCACGGTGGACCATTTCCCAGAACACTGTGACTCCATCTCTACCCAGTCAGGGCTGTCAGGCCTGTTGTAATAGAATGACCAGAAAGCTAGACAGTGCAAGTTTGCTGCCCAATAATAAAAGCGGAAATTTGGAAGGGCAAGACCGCCTGCGGCCTTAAGCTGGGTTTATACTAGCGTCTCATGTCTTTTACCTACCGCCGACATGTCTTTTACCTCCCGCTGAGTGAACCCAGCGCTGACCTAATTGCGTGTGTGTCACCGGCCGCATTGAGTGTTTATACCTCTTTAAGACGTGGGTATAATCCCTCCCTCTTCCCTCCCACTGCATACGTCACGCGCACTCACACTGCATACGTCACACGCACGTTGAGGCTGTTGCCGGAAAGAGGAAGTTTTCAACAGTTCACTACGAAGAAAATGTATTCGCAAGCGGCAAAAGAGATGCTTTATTGCTTTATTTTTAGTGACATTGTTACAATTCTATAAAGTAAGGTATAAGACAATCACTACATTTGTAGTTATAGATATGTTTTTCCTTCAATCTGACCTTCAGCATAATAACTGAAACCCTTAAAATGAATTAATTATTGAATTATTATAATTACTGTTTATGTTTATAATTTTTTTCATTTTTTATTAAAAAAAAACCACAATACAAGACATTCCCATAAATGATAACGTACAAAATATAAAAATAATGAAAGGTAGCAGAAATAATAATAAAAATAAAGCTTACAGTTGTCAAACCCCGCCCTTCTTCACCACTCGTGAGCTTTGATTTCATATTTAAGCTTCTAAAAAGTAGACTAGCGTGATTGTTTTATCAGCACTAACGGATTTAATATAATGATAGACTCCATTACCTCGATTTGTGAGTCCATTACGTCGTCTGTTGTGAAGTTTGTAGTCGTCCCCCGGGTTTTAACACTGGAAAACCCAGGAAATTCAGACTACTATTATAACTACTGTGAGTTTGTCAAATGACAATTTTAAAGTATTCACCTTCCATTAGGTGTTTGGGCCCCTGGGGCTGGAGGTCTTTGTTTGTGGGTTTGAATAGTAAACATTCCTTCCTTTCTTCTCCAGCATATCACCTCCAGTAGGGCAAAACAAAGGATCACTCCCCCACACTGAGAACCATACTCCCCCCACAAATACCCTCCACATTCCAAAAGCATTGCTTCTTCAGGTGAGAGTTGCTTTCTTACACCAGAGAGAGACTTGAGATATAGCTCTGTACTTTCAAAAATTTGCTGAAAGGAGCATATATATATATATCCCAAGGGTATGTGCTGAGCCCTCTTCTGTTCACTCTGCTCACATATGATTGCACAGCCACACATCCAGGCTGTCATATTGTTAATTTTGCAGATGATACAGCGGTGGTAAGATGCATCACAAACAATGATAAGTCCAGCTACAGACAGGAGGTGGAACATCTGGAGAGCTGGTGCAAAGAGAATAATCTTCACATGAATGTGAAGAAGACAAAGGAGATGATTGTGGACTTCAGAAGGAACAAACACACCCATGCCCCACTGAACATAGGTGGATCTGCGGTGGAGGTGGTCTCCAGCTACAAATACTTGGGTGTACACTTGAATGATAACCTCAGTTGGAGCAACAACACCACCAGCCTGATCAAGAAAGGTCATCAGAGACTCTACTTCCTCAGACGGCTGAGACGAGCTGGTCTGAGCAGCCTAGTTCTCACCTCCTTCTACAGGTGTGCAGTGGAGAGCATCCTGTGCTCCAGCATCAATGTGTGGCATTGAGGCTGCACAGTTGCAGAGAGGAAAGCTGTGCAGAGAGTGGTGAAGGCTGCACAGAAGTCTGTTGGAGTCAGTCTCCCCACCATCACAGACATTTACACCTCCAGATGCAGAAAAAGAGCCACCTGCATCATGAAAGACCTCACTCACCCAGCACACTCACTCTTTGCCCCACTCCCCTCAGGACGGAGGTTGAGGAGCATCAAATGTAGAACCACTAGACTGAGGAACAGCTTCTACCCTGAGGCTGTTAGACTCATGAATAAATAAATAATAAGAATAATCACTGCAAAATATCACATCATGCTGATGCTGATCTGTTTTCTTGTTGCTATGTTCATTTGTGACCATCTGCTCATACAGACTCATGTTCGTGCTGCTGTTTATAATGATGTTTTTCCACTACATTAGAGCTTAAGGTATTACTAGTTGATGTTTTTCTTAGTTAATTCTAGATGTTATTACTGTTTTTCTCTTGCATTTGTTGTTGGATGTAACTGGGACCCCGTGTACATAATCTCGTTTTCATCACATGTACCACATGCGGTGCAAATGACAATAAAGACTCTCTGACTCTGACTCTGACTCTCTGATATACATACCAATGGACGTGATAATGCTAATTCAATCTCGCAAGTCGGGGACCACCTGTACAATCCCGCCACCTTCAGATAAAAGTGGCCAACACAGGTAGTTCTTGACTTGCGGCGGCTTCAACTTACGGCGTTTCAGCTATACGAACCGGCGTAGAAATGGAACTTGTTCGTAAGTTGGGGATCACCTGTACAATCCCCCTTCAGATAAAAGTGACCAATGCAATCCCGCCTTGACCGTGGAATAGGTGACAGGTGACAGGACTTGCAGTCTCCCCTAGCAACTTCATCTGCCATAGCAACTGATCCTGTAGTCTGTGATGTAAATGGCCTCATATACATACCAATGGACGTGATAATGCTCCTTCAAACTGTCATTTTACAGTCTCCCATGGGAGCTATAGGTAAAATATGTACAAGTACATATGTTTGGTAGTCCTAGTGTTAATGTACGTGTCCAGCCACTGCAAACAAAGGTATAATGGAGGAACTGTTTTCCCGCCAGGATCCCCGCTCCGGACCTGCATTCTCTTTTTGGCCTTTACAAACCGGTCACGGAGAGCCCGCCACCGTTTGCGGCAGACAGCCTCCTCGGTTTGCAACGTCTGCGCAATCTCCCTCCATGAATTTCTTGCCATTTGGCTATCCTTGTACTCGGCTGTAGATGAGTCATACAGGTGGCTGTACCTCCGGACCGCCTCAGCGAGCTTCTCTTCAAAAGCATCCATGTTTGTTTGTGAAAGGGAAAAAAACTACCGGTATCTAGTGGCGGGGTCACGTGCTGCGGTGCGGTGTCATAGACCATATATGGACAGCCAAACAAAAAACGCCCACAAACTTTGAACCAATCACACGCTGCGAGCCGCATCGTCGGCGTCTTGGAGTTCTGCTTGGGGGCTATGTACACGACAGGCTGTCGAACGGGGGATCGCAGCGGGAGTGCGGCGAAAAGTTGCGCAATGTTTGCTCACTCAACGGGGGGTAAAAGACATGCGCCGGGGCGTCTTGCAGAGTATAAACCAACCTTTAGTTTTTTGGAGATGTGTCTTATTTAAGCGTGGACGTTTTCCTTGCCACAGATATGATGAAATGATGGAATCTAACTGAACAAAGAATGAACCAGGGATAAAAACAGGAATATTTTGAAAGATATAAAAACTTAGGTAAAGTGACCATCTTGACTGAGTTAATACGGCCTATGAGGGAAGTGGAAAGCGGTGACCATCGGGATAATGCCTGCTTTGTCTGATTCAACAGAGAGACAAAATTTTCTTGATATAAATCTTTATACCTCCTCGTAACTGTAACACCCAGGTAAGATAATTTTATCTTCTCAATTTTAAAAGGCCATTTACTAAAGTCAAGAGTCTGCGCCAGGGTATTAACAGGGAAAATTACACTTTTACTCAGGTTTAATTTGTAACCAGAATTCGGTGAACACGGTGAATTCCAAAGGAAATGCTAAATTTACTTTAATCAGATAACATAACTTTGGACCACTCAGCAGCAGTCCTAGGCGAGACACTTCTGATGCTGTCTCTTGTTCAAGAGTGGCTTAACACAAGGAATGCGACACCTGAAACCCATGACTTGCATATGTCTGTGCATAATGGTTTTTGAAGAACTGACTCTAGCTGCAGACCAGCTAGAGTCTGAGTCAGCTAGAGTCTTTGTGAATTTCCCCCACATTTTGGAATGGGTTTTGTTTCAACATTCTCTCCAGGGTACGGTTATCCCTATTGCTTGTACACGTTTTTCTACTACGGTACATCGTTTCCTTGATCCCATGTTTTGAACAGGTGTGACACTGGTGTGTGGCCACAGCGTGCACATCTGATGTTGTTTCTTAGTGTGCTCAGGGAGCTTGTGTGTTTGCCCAGACACATTAAAAAATTAGAGGGAACACTGATTATGGGATACTTAAGCCCCCAGTATAGCTCTGTGTATGTCCGTACGCGTGTCCGTACATGCCTACTGTACGCAGAGTTCAGCCCCACACCCCAGCATACGTTCTCGCGTACATTCTCACGTTTTCGCGCCAAATTCTTGACCTCATTTGAGCAGCTGCAGCGCAACTCCAGACAAGGAGCGTTTACCTACGAGACAAATTGAGGTCGCTGATTGGTCATTTGCTGACACGCCTACTGAATTGATTGACAGGTCGGGGGGAAAAAAGGGCGAGAGCTGGCAGCTCCAGCCGCAGCGGTGTTCTGTGTTTATATGTTAATAAAAAGTTCTAAAAAAAACAACAACAAAAAAACAGGGAGCGCTGGTCCTGCAACCCACACATCAGACCAGCACACCAGGAAATCTCCAGAACCTCCCGCAGCCATGATGGACCCAAGTTTAATTAGCTCGTGACAAATTTGTTCATTTCCCATCATTTCAGTCATGGCATCAACGGAGGAGGAAGAGATCACTTGCCTTTTGGCAAAAAAACAAAACAAAAGGCCAGATCAAGGATGAAGAAGGGGGAATTTAATACAGTGGTGTCGCATACAAAACAGTCTGGCGCCAGGCAGTATACTGTATTGTGCGACACCGCGTTTGTGTACGCTGTCGTAAAATTTGAGCTATGGGCGTACCGGTACATGCCCTGCGGGGGTACGCTTGTACCTCTGCGTATGGACGTACGCAGAGCTATACTGGGGGCTTTAGGCATCCAGAAGCTATGACGTCACTGACCCATAGTTGCCAAGTCCGCTTATTATAAGCAACATTGGGCTTGTTTTTTCTGCAGCCGCTTATAAATGTTGACAGCAGAACGGTAGGAAGATGGCGGCGGGTGTTGACGGATCTGTGTAAGCTCTGCTGAACAGCGGAACATCCAAACATCCAGATGCTTGCTACTGTCCTGCTACGGTCTTAATACTTAATTCAGACATCTAAAATCATCATCATTTATCCGGACTACAATATTTTTTACTTTTTAAACCATATCTCTGTTCACTGGATCTGCTCGGTCGACGGCTGGTGGGTGTGGTGGCTGACGGGTGCAAACGCGCCTCGGCCACCGTAGTACGTGGCAACTTGAGCCATTCTGTCGGGCTGTGGATGACGACGCGGGTCGCCGTTGGACCAGCTTCGGCGGGGGACATGGATTCAGGTGAATAGCCACTGCGCTTCTCCAGGAGTCGGTGTTGGACGACGCGGGCTACCGGCGGGACAGCTGGGACGGGACACGGACTCCGGTGGGACGTTACGCTTCTCCGGCGTGGCGGTGGATGAACGAGGCGGACCGCCATTGATCAACTTTGTTGGGGACGTGGGCTGTGGTGTGGCCACAGCGCTCCTCCAGCGAGTGAACGCTGGATTTACTTTCTGGAGCCGACGTGTGTGGTGGGTCGTGTCGACTGTTTGGACAGCTGGACCAGGTCCAACGTGCGACGGTTCTGGACCCTGCAGCTGCTAGGCCGCAACTACAACATTAAGGTTGGTGAACGCTATCTGGTTTCGGCTTTGACCAAAAAAAAGAAGAAGCTGAAATTACGCCAACATCTCACAGACTCTTAATGAACAATGTCAAAGAGTAGAAGAGGACAGAGGAAAGACGAATCTGTGTCAGAGAGTCCTGTAGAAATGGAGGATATTAATAAATCCTTAGACTTCATAAGCGCAGAGCTAACAAGGTTAGCATCTAAACAGGAACTTCTTGACAGCTTGGTTGCAGAAGTGAAACAATTAAAAATCTTACTGAGCAATAAAGACATTAAAATTGCTGAGCTGGAAAGAAGAGTCGACGATTTAGAGCAAGAATCAAGACTAAATAATGTGGTGATTACTGGACTTGAGGTCAAACCTTTATATTCAAAGGTGGTTGAAGGTGACAACAAAACTGACGAAGCACAACGTGAGCAACAAAAGACTCTGGAGAATCAAGTGGTGTCCTTTTTACAAGAAAAAGACATTGCTGTAGACTGTAAAGACATTTCATTCTGCCATACCTTGCCCAACAAAGTCGACAAAAACAAACCAATAATAATTATGAAGTTCGTTAGTAGAAAAATCAGAAATAATATATTAATGCAGACAAAAAAACTGATACGAACAAAGGTATATATAAATGAACATCTAACCAAAAAAAATGGAAATCTTGCATATGAGGCAAGATTGTTGAAAAAACAGAACAAAATAACATCCACATGGACAAGGAATGGCAATATTTGGGTTAAACTGAATGAGGGGGCTCAGCCAAAAATCATAAGAGAACTGAAGGATCTGGAAAGATTAAATGATCCTTCAAGAAGGTAAATTAGATAATTCAAGTCTACATAAATCTAATCTACAAATACATCAAAAGTACACTTGGACAAGTATGCATATATCAATATGTCAATATACGAAGATATAGAATCTAAGATATATAACATTGAAGAAGTGATTAATAAAGATTTCTTTCCAGTCATAAAAGATTGTAAATATTACAATGAAGATCAATTTAACAATATTAATGTAACGAATGGAACTCTCTCTATTGTTCATTTTAACTGCAGAAGTATAAATGCACATATATCTAACATTACCGATTACTTGGATCAACTACCGTAAACACCGGTGTATAATACGCTCCGGTGTATAATACGCTCCGGTGTATAATACGCTTTGGCCAATATTTGGAAATAAATCAGAAAAATCGGTAGATAATACGTTTCGGTGTATAATACGCGCTGCCGTGACAGTCTTTTTTATGGCCACTAGATGGCGCCAGGATACGCCTCCAGGTACAGTCTGCAGGTAAACAGACTATAGGGTGCATTAGCGCCCATAGCGGCCGAAACTGGGACTGCACCATTTTTAGGCCAAAATGAAAAACAGCGAATCAGAGCCAAAAATGGGTCTAAAAATATGGGAAAAAATCTGTAGATAATACGCGTCGGTGTATAATACGCAGGACATTCAAATGAGCAATAAAAGTGCGTATTATACACCGGTGTTTACGGTAAATAGAACTTTTGACATAATTGCACTTTCTGAAACTTGGTTAAACGATGTAAACAATAGTACAGTATGAATTTCGATGGATATGAATTACATTACGTGAACAGAATAAGTGGAAGGGGTGGTGGTGTTGCTCTACTTGTCAAGAATGAAATTAAATGTAAATTGGTTAGTGAAATGTCAACAATTGTTGATACTATGGAAATGGTAACAATAGAAATAATAAGTAAAACTGGTAAAAACATCATAGTTAGTTGTGCATACAGATCACCTGGCTCGAATATAGAAACATTTACTGACAATGTTATTGAGATATTGGAAAAAAACGTTAATAAGAATGTTTTTTTTTGTGGGGACTTAAATATTGATTTAGGAAATATTACGGAAGCAAATAACGTTCATACATTCTTTAATTCTATGCATAGTTTAAATCTGTATCCGTTAATTTCAGAGCCTACAAGAATCACAAATCATAGCGCCACAATAATAGACAATATTTTCACAAATATAAATCATGGGGATCTGACAGCTGGTATTCTTGTTACTGATCTAAGCGATCATTTGCCAATTTTCACAATTTATGATAATAAACAAACCTTTACTAAAGCAGTTAAAAAAAGAAAAGAGTAATTAACACATCCAAAAAAGCTATGGATAGACTAATCTTCGACTTGGATAAGCAAACATGGGAAAAAGTGTATGTTGAAGATGTGAACACATCATATGATGAGTTTATGAACATTTTGGAAACTCTGTACATCAAGAACTGTGTGCAAACAAACTATATCAGGAATAAGAAATTTGACCAACCTTGGATTACGAATGGATTGAGAAATGCCTGCAAAAAAAGAACTACCTGTACTCATGTTTTTTGAGATCTAAAACACAAGAATCTGAAGTAAAGTATAAAAGGTATAAAAATAAGTTAGTTAACATTATAAGAAAATGCAAAAAAGAATATTACAGTGAATTATTGAATTTAAGTAATGGTGATACTAAAGCAACTTGGAGAGTAATGAACAATGTTCTGAAGAATCATAAATCAAAGACTGGCATTTCACAACATTTTGTAAATAATAATGAGGACGTCTATGACGAACATGAAATTGTAAATGGTTTTAATCAATATTTTGTTAATGTGGGACCAAGTCTTGCAGCCAAAATTCCACAAGTGAATAGTACAGTGAATCACTCGATCATTGGCAGTACCAACAGTATTTTTCTCAAGGAAACAAATAAAGAAAAAATAATGAATGTTGTTAAAAATTTTGCTGATGATATAACTTTTTTGTTGTGGTCATGATATTACACAGATCTTTGAATTTATGAAGATAGAATTGGTAAAAATACAAAATTGGTTTAATCTAAATAAATTGTCATTTAATTTAGATAAAACTAAATATAATAATAATATAATAATAATAATGTCTATTCCTGTCATCTGCGTATGTTCCCATACACAGACGAAATTCGTCTCTGCATTTAACCCAACCACCTACCAGGTGGTGCAGTGAGCAGCCCGAAAGCGCCCGGGGAGCTGGAGAAATAGGTGTGCACTCATAGACACCCCAAGCTGGGTAGTGGCCGGGGCGCGAACCCGCGACCTTCGGGTCCGTAGTCAAAAGCCCTGCCACTAGACCATCTTATGATATTTGGTTTAAAAAAAACTACTGTTGAGATTCCATTTATGATTGACGATGTTGAGATCTGTCGTGTTAGTGAAGTGAAATTTCTGGGTGTCATCATTGACGACAAACTGACGTGGAAACATCATATAAATTCAGTAAAGACAAAGATAGCGAGATCTATTGCTGTTCTGTATAAAGTCAGGAACCTATTAAATGACAAAGCACTGTACTGTACTTGTTGTACAACACAATTATTGTTCCACATATAATTTATTGTATCGACATCTGGGGTAAAGCATGTAAAACTTTCACGGAACCTGTTTTTTTGTTACAGAAAAGAGCTATAAGAATAATTACCAGAAAAAATTATTGTCACCCATCCAGCACATTGTTTCATCAATTGAAGTTGCTAAAATTCAGTGACTTGGTGGATTATAATATTTTGTCAGTCATGTATAGAGCCCATAAACAAGAATTACCATGTAATATCCAGATACTTTTTGTTAAACGTCAAAGCTGTTATAATTTAAAGGGAGAAGACATTTTTGTTAAACCTAAATACAGAACAAGTTCGAGGGGTCGGTCAAGCTCCATTCAGGGAATTGGTTTGTGGAATTATTTGGATACTGAAATTAAAAATGCCACTTCGTTATCCACATTTAAGAAATTAATCAAAACCAAATTATTACTGAAATATATATGAATTAGTTTCTTGCTTGTCATTTTGTAATTTGACAATTATGATTTATTTTCTATTCTGTTACTTGTTTGATGATTTTATTTTGTCTGTTTGAACTAACTGTTTGAAAAATGGGGGCAGATATAAGATTTTTTCTTCATTCTGCCTCCCTTCATTTTATTTCTTGATATTGTATTGTCAAAATTGTGATTATTTTGTTTGTGTTGTATTTTAAAATGAATAAATTTAACGGGGAAAAAAAAATCTGTGATCTGCGGGTTGTGGTTTATTGGGCTTATCTCGAACGAAAATTAGCTTATTTGGGCTTGTTTTTTGGTCCGAGTGAAAGCAAACATTAATACGAGTGGTAGGTAGTTTGTCCCTTCATGCCCCCCTTCCACGTATGTTATGTCAAGGCAGATGTTACGTTCAGGTATGGTTGGCATAAGCAACAGAGCCGGTAAAAACAATATAAGCGCGAAAGTAATGACGAGAAGAAAAGCAGAATACAGACGACTTCTTTTAAGTTTCATTGCACTGATGAAAAGGATAAAAGATTGGTGTATTTTTGTGTGTAATGCATAACTAGTGCTGGACAATATTTCAATAACGATAAATATTGCGATATACTTTTATTCAATAACGATGATATGAATTTTAAGCATATTTTTGATAATTCGATAGGATTTTACAGCGTTTTACTGATGCTTTTCTTCTTCTGTTCGGGTTGAAGCGGCTGCTTCAGTTTCAACCCGGACAAAAAAAGCTGCGACACAAAAACGTAAGTGCGTGGTGACGTGTTATGCAGCGCTCGACTCGGGCGGTAGCAGGCTAAGCTAATCTCCAACGCGCATTAATTTTTCGCTTCAAAACGAGTGCCCATGACGGTCAGAATGTGATTGAACTAAGTTTCACAAGCGAAGAGAAAGAGATGACATCACTGATGAGAGAGGAAAGACTAATTCGTCGGTGTGGAAGTAGTTCGGCTCTGTTAAACTGCAGTTTCTTCTGCTGCGAGTCCTACTCGGTCTCTTTATGCTGCAAAACGTGACGGAGTCGTTCTAACTAGCGGTGGGAACATCTAACTTGTTTCATCTGAAGAGTTTCCCACTCGATAGAATATGAATAGTCAGAAGATAAAGCACGATAAAGTTTGAGCCAACGTGTCCCTGAAACTACGACGTCCTGAAACAACCCCCCCAGTGCTGCATGTTTTGTTTTTTTAATTCATTCATTCAAAATAAAACAAATTCATCAGAAAGAAGAAAATAGTCTTATAACATCTGCCCCTTCTTTAAAAAAAAATAATAATAAATACAAACAAACAACAACCTTCACTTGAACAATCTCAAACTGAAAACAAAAACTTCAGGTATCCTTCACCTGCACTATACCTTCCCAACAACTTTAATCATCTTTTAAAACATATAAGTTTTATAAATGTTTATGGTGATATCAAGTTAACTCCACAATCCTGTTTCCTGATTTACAACACAGCTCCTTCAGACTACTGTAGTTCTAAATGGAGGTTTTACAAACATTTACATTCTCTTCAGGTTATAATGATTCTCTTTTTTTAAACAAATTTTAATTGAATATTTGGGAGTCCTATTTCTATGAGTTTTATACATGACTTGTAAAATACTATGTTCAACCAAATCATAAAATTTTAATAATTTCAATTGATGAAATAATATATTTGTTGGGTGACCATAGCACTTCATACTAATAATTCTTGTAGCTCTTTATTGTAAAATAAAAACAGGGTTTGTAATAGTTTTACACGCTTTTCCCCAAACTTCAATACAATAGATTAAATATGGAACAATCATTACATTATACAATATATTCAAAACTTAATCATTCAAAAAATTATTTTACTTTATACAGTAATGTAATTGATTTAGTTATTTTTATTCTTAAGTAATTTACATGAGATTTCCATGTCAGCTTCTCATCAATAACGACACCCAAAAGTTTTATTTAATTAACTATGAATTTCAATGCTGTAAATTTTAAAGACTTTTAAAGTTAAAACTATTAATATTGATACAGTTGAGAATTTTATGGCAAGAAAGTTCATGCTCAATAATCCAGGTACCAAAGCCAATAATTCTCAGTCAGGTCATCTGGACAATTTCTTTTTTTATAGAAACTGGATGGAGGATGAAACGTTTCTATACAAAATAAACTGCCAGATGACCCGACTGAGAATTATTAGGTTGAGAATGTTATGTTTATTTCATGGTGATTTCCGTTTTTTTTGGAGGACAAATACAAATAAAAGGTGAACATTAATTTATTTGTATAGTTTATAGTTTTTAGGCTTTTATATTGTTTATATCGATATCGAATTATATTGTTATCGACCTAAATTAAGACATATCTATCTATCTATCTTCGTTTAACGTCCGTTTTCCCGATTCCGATTGTTATCGACCGAAATTAAGACATATATGGTGATAAAAATTTTGGCCATAGCGTAACGCGAGCAGTGAGGTGCGTCATCTGTGGTGTTTCATGCTAATGTGCTGCTTATCTGTATATATGTTACATGTAAAATGTACTCCTGAAGTTATTTTAAGGTTTATTCTTTGTTCTTTATTCGTTGTCTAGAGTGACAAGACCACGCTAATATGAGCTCAAATAAGTGGGGGAAATATGGGAAAAAATATAATAAAGAATGGGAGAAAGAGCACGCACTTAAAGAATGGATCCAACCTCAGATGGGAGATGTGTCAAAGGCACTTTGCAGGTTTTGCAAGTGTGAAATACGTGCTCACCATGCAGATTTAATTCAACATGCCAGTACAGAGAAGCACAAAAAAAACTGTGCACCCTTCTCTTCTATGAGGCTAACAAACCTAGGTTTAACTGCCCCAAAACAGAATGAGACAAAACAAAGAAATGAGCTAAAAATAGCCACCTACGTAGCCTGTCACACATCAATCAGTGTTGTGGACCATCTTGGAGAACTCATTGGATCCACTTCAACTGACAATGTGATGAAAATACACAGAACAAAATGCACTGCATTAATAAATCATGCAATAGCCCCATGCATGTTCAAATACCTGATGCGTGATATTGGAGATGCTCAGTATTCTCTTGTAATTGATGAAAGCACAGATATCACATCTGTCAAGCAGCTGTGATTAGTGATCTGCTATTTTTTTCATTCATTCAACCTTTATTTAGTCAGGTAAATCTCATTGAGCCTCGAGGGCTCATTTACAAAAGCGACCTGCTACAAACTAAAGAATGATGAACAGCAATGGTAGAATTTCCTTAAACAACAAACAACAGAAAAAAGAAGAAAAAAAACGTAGGAGAGAAATAGAAAGTGAAATGCAAAGTACAGGTAGTCCCCGACTTACGAGCGAGTTCCGTTCCTGCGAGTTGCTCGTAACACGAAAATTCGTAAGTTGGAACACGAAGCACGTGTTCTCGTAAGTCCGGATTTTCGCTCGTAAGTTGGAACATTTATACTAGCGCTATTACGAACAGTGATGGCATAGTTACATTGAAAAAGTAACTTAGTTAAGTTACTGATTAGTCCTTGGGAAAAGTAACTTAGTTAAGTTACTGATTACTTGATTTGGAAAGTAACTAAGTTAGATTACTAAGTTACTTTATTAGTTACTTTCAGCAGCCGCTGACAAGAACCCTCTGTCACAATACATAAAAAATTTAAATGTTTTAATAAAATAATTACTAATAAATATTCAAAAAACAAAATACAGTAGTCTTTCTTGACTTCACTAAACAAATAATATTTTTACAAAAAAGACTTATAAAATGTTTATTTTGAAAATGTGTCAAGTAAACAATCCACAATATTCCTGAAGGTGTCACTGTAGAAGCGAATGTGCATTGAACTTCCTGTCCGACACCGGAAGTGCCTGTATTCCATTGGCGGAGTATGGATCGCGGGTGTTTTTGAAAGTTATTTTCATTCATTTTATCGGAGCAAACACAGCTTTTGTTTAAACGGAACGTTTACTGAAATGTCCTACCGGGGTTCAGGTACCTGCTGTGCTGTTCGCGGCTGCACCAACAACCGGACCAAGCTAAATCTTTGGCTAAAACAACAGTGTTTTCAACACGGACCCAAAACAAAGAAAGAGTGTTCCTGCATCCTTCTCTATGGCTGTGTCTGCGCGATCAGGTAACACCTGTAATTTCTTTTTATTCAGGGAGGGTTTATTAATGAGAGTTTTGGATGATTTACTGTCTTAAAACGATATATGTCAGGCGCGACCAATATTTTTAGCCGAGATAGCTGCTAATAAACCTTAGCCGAGAGGCCTGAGCTAACGCGTTCGCTATTTATGTATTTTTAAATTATGTCAGCGCGATCAGGTCACATCTGTTATTTCTTTTTATTCGGGGAGGGATATTAATGAGAGTTTTGGATGATTTACTGTCTTAAAACGATAGATCTCAGATGCGACCGGTATTTTTAGCCGAGATAGCTGCTAACAAACCTTAGCCGAGAGACAGGAGCAAACGCGTTCGCTATTTATGTATTTTTAAATTATGTCAGCGCGATCAGGTCACATCTGTTATTTCTTTTTATTTGTCCCTCCTCTTTTAACAAAACGAGTGGTGTTCCCACATTTTTAATGAACTAAAACAACAAATTTGGACTGTCTTCAACTGTATTACTCGCATGTAAACAAACGGTGTTTCCGGTCAACCGGAAGTCGTGTGCACATTTCGCGCAAAGCGTCATGGGACGTAGGAATAATGTGGATAAACAATACGTTTGCATGATAATAAATAAAAGCATGAGCCACTGGCCAAAAGGATGGTCCAGCACAGAAGATCAACATCATCAGGTCAGGGCTCTGCAGTCTACACTCATCTCCAGGCCAGCGGTCACTCTTTCAGGGATGAAGATGTTCACATCCTTGATAGAGAGGAACAATGGTTTGAGAGAGGAGTAAAGGAGGCCATCTTTGTGAAAAGAAACCATCCATCATTAAACAGGGGTGGAGGCCTCTGGGTTCAACTGTCCCCCTCTTACAATGCTGTTATTGCTAGTATCACTCAGCCCTCTGTGAATAGCAAACAACCATCAGGGTGCTGCTAACTATCCATTGTTAGGCTGATGGTCCGTG
The DNA here is from genome assembly GCA_038048925.1 of Garcialebias charrua. Lineage (NCBI taxonomy): Eukaryota > Metazoa > Chordata > Actinopteri > Cyprinodontiformes > Rivulidae > Garcialebias > Garcialebias charrua. The sequence continues at coordinate 47,980 of JBBPBX010004517.1, read as the reverse complement.
AGCAGCTGGTTTCAGCTGTCAGCAGCAAACTGGTTCATCCACTGTGAGAGGGTGCTACAGTATTTATAAGATTGAGATGAATACAGCATCTCAGACTGAGGAAGTCTTTTGGACAAAAGATAAAACGTTTCTACAATTTTTTTGTTCTGTTTTGTTTTTTGAATGTCCAGAGGACCAGACTTAGCTTTTTTAGATTTTCCTACCTGGATTATTGAGCATGCATCAGGGTCATCATCACACGCTTCTTAGCTGCAGGTGGATGTCCCTCAAGAGGAAAAAGACAGCTGCTTCCTCTGTCTCAGGCCCTGTTTACACGGATACTGTGTGGGGGAAACGTAACTTTTGGGCATGTTAATTAGTTTAAAAGTTTTGCGTTGACACGGATCTGACATGGATCTGCTCGAATCTCCCCCCTCCCTCATGCCCCCCCGCTTACACCCACTGCGCATGCGTCCTGCTGAACCTTCACCCACTGCGCATGTGTGCTGCGTCACTCTGCTGGCAGTCTGCTAGTTTCTTTTGTGCTAAAAGCTGAGCTAACAACAACAAGTTAAAGCTGGATTTTGGATAAGAGTCGACACTATTTGACACCAAGCGGCCGGGACCTCTTCATCTAACAAGCTGCACCAGTTGCTGACTGTGGACCAGAACCGAGTCGATGAGGATGAAGTCTGACTTTACTCCGTGATAAACAGCTGACTTACAGCAGGTAAATCAACGTTCTTAATATAATGTTTGCTTGTGTTTACTTTGATCACACAACAACGGAGTTTTTATTTATTTATTTATTTATTTCTGCCAGGTGGAGAAGCTGTCGTTCCAAACAGGCAGACGGTTCGGCGGTTCTGATGGGTCCAGATGAACACACAGCAAGAGTCCAGTTCATTAACGTAGTTACAGTTCGGTTCACGTGTTTTTAATAGTGTTCAGTTTAATTCTCAGTGTTTGCGTTGTAAAATTTGTGCTGCTGAATAAATAAATAAATAAAAAATAAACCTGGTGTCTTCATTTTCACAGCACGTTACGCACTGTTTAAAAAATGTAACGAGTCCAGATAGATACTGTACAGTTCAGATAAATTTAAACATCTCCCACGCTAACATAAATACTGTTTATTATTGTTAAACTGTTATATTTTGCAGCGTGACACGTGAAATGTCAGCCTGCCCCGCGCGTGCGGGCTGCGCGCATGTGGTTGACACAAAAGATCAGCAGGAGATGTTTATATTATCAGCGGGGGTGCAGCGAAAAAGTTCCACTTTGGGAGCAGGCTCAGAAAACTATCGGTGTCATAGAGGGGGGCCAGCGGTGTCGTGTAGGCGATAAGCAAAGTCGCAAAGAGAAAGTAGCGGTTACACTCAAAATACGCGCCGTGTAAACTGGCCCTCAGACTGGAAATAACACAAACAGGTAAAAAAATAAAAATAGTTAATAAGATTATCATTTTAAATTAAAAAGGTTAATTATTAATAAAAGAACAATACCTCTTCTTGTGGTTGGATCTCTCGGTCATCATCAGGGCAGGGATTTATTCAGCTCCAGGACTTGTTGACATCAGTTTTTTCATAAAGTGATTAACTTTTTGGCTGGTGTTGACATGATGGACGTGATGGAAGACGTTTTAGAGACGCTCAGTTAATTTAAAGCCTGCACAGCAACAACAACATTTCAGACGTAGATCCAGAGCTTTAAAATGTCCTACAGTTTGTGTTATTGACTGATCTGACCTACCTGAAGGCTGTTTTAATGCTGCTGCTGCTCTGTTAGCAGTGTTTACAAGCTGCTCCTCGTTCACGTTCGGATCACGTCGTTAAGTCCGTTCAAGTTAGACGTGTTGTCTGCTGCAGATCCAGTCTCCGTGAAACAAAGTCCACACACCGTTTTGGATGTGCGCTCGTGTTTTTAACAAGTCACAACGTTCCCAAACAAACAGGAGACCGCAGCGAGATGCTAAACCTAGCTTAATGCTAACGTGTGCTACAAGACACCGGGCGGTCGCATAGACTGACGTCACTCCTGTCTTTTTTTTTTTATCGCTCCCCCCGAGACGCATTGGCGAAATAAAATAAAATTACAGTTCTACAGAAAATGGCAAAAAAGTAACGCACAATAATTTGGAGTGAGTAACTTTAATCTGATTACTGGAGTTTCAAATAGCAACGCATTAGATTACACGTTACTGAAAAAAGTGGTCCGACCAGAGCGTTACAAAGTAACGCGTTAGTGACATCACTGCTTGTGGCGTGGTCCTTGCTAGTGAAATGGAGTTAATATATTAACTTAGGTTCGGGAGCAGGACCACGCCTCAAACCACACCTTCAATTATCCAAGTAGCCTATATATTCCCCGCTCGTGAGCCGTTCTCTGTGTGTTACGTTTCGTCGATCCCACCCACCCTTACCCTTCATCGTGTTTGCCCTTATGTGTCATACTAACGTCATTTTCTCGTTTCTCAACGTTGCAGGTACCGCTGGGGGATCCTAAGCGGGCTGGGAAACATTAAGAAGATCATCTTCCCGAAGACATATCCCCACCCGAGTCTTCACTTCCTAAAGCCCATCAGCATCCTCCTCGGCAGACCTTATCCACCTGACTCATCCCTTCATCCCTTCTCTCCTACTTCCTCACCCCTTCCCTTATCCTTCCCCTCACCCTTCCCTTTCTCCCCACCTCCTTCTTCCATCAATAAATCTTTAAACTTATATCTTGTGGCGTGGTCCTTGCTAGTGAATTTTGTTTGAGCTAATTTTAGCTTCTGTTTTTTGTTTTATCTGCTGTTTATCCAAATTCAGCTTTAGCACCTCTTCTGCTGTAAGGTTTTCCTATTTTTGGCAGCTATTCTGTACTTGGATGGATCGATTTAGCTGGTGTTTTGCTGCTTATAGTCTTGTAATAACAGGGCAACATTGAAAAACATTGTGAAAACTTACCTGACACCCCGACCTCGGCAGAAACCTTCTTCCAGGCAATGTCCTTCAAGCTCCTGTCTCTATACTGTATACAGGACTGATCATAGATAATGGGTTGTCCACAAACGGCAACAATGAGTTTCTCCTCCATGTTTAGGCGCGAAAATGCAGCAGTGTTTATCGTCCGTTCTTTAACACGTCACGCGGTGCCCACCTACCTCCGTCCGGTGGTGATTGCGTCATCACAAAGCTAGTCCTGATTGGTTGCTGCAATGCGTCGAGCCACCAGAGAGCAACATTTGGGACGTCGGCGGCTCGACGGCTAGGTTGATTTGGACGCGCGCGTGCCCGCGAAGGGAACTACAGGCTGCCGCCGCGCCGCTTCGATCACTCGAATCGCGCCGCTTCCGGGTTCGCCGTGACTCCACGCGTCTCCTCATAGACTTTGAATGTAAACCGGTCGCTTCAGCCGCGCGAGACCGGGGCAGTGGGTACCAGGCATAAGAAGCTCAGATGTAGCTGTTATGTTTAAAATTAGTGTTTATGCTATTATTTTCAGATTACATATCCTTTATAGGTTTTCTTCATCCAAGGCAATCAAATTTGGCCATAACTTTAATATTAGTAAGCCTGAGAGTTACCAGATTCAAGCAAACCGTTAACAGAGCACACCAATTCAAAAAAGAAAATTCCCAGATCCTGTTCCGGCAGGATTCAACTCAAATTTAGCACTAGTTATAGCTGTTGTGACTCTGGGAGTTTGCACAGCTGTTGGTTTTGCTTGTGTCCGTTGATGGTGGTACAGTACCGTATGTGCTGTCTTTGACCATGCACTCATTGACTGCATTTTAGTGAGGAGTTTTTCATAAAACTTACTGTCAGTATATGGATTATTGTTGGTGATATTGTGTTTGTGATCTAATTGTTGTTTTAGCAACATAACAGATGAGTTTAGTATGTGTTGTCAAAGCTTTATTTGGTGTTGATGTTGTTTTTAATTGGTGTGTGATTTTTTTTTTCTATACGTACGCTTGCTAACGCTGGATTATGGTTTCGTGATGAAAGGGAAGTGCTGGTGGATATGCGATGACCTTTGATCACCGGAGGATTTGTTGAAGTACCAAAGATGTTTTCAAAGGATGTTGATAAGAAACTTTTGTTGTCTGAATGATGACTTCCTGTTCGATCACACGAATCATAGTTGACTTGAGGTTACATTGTGGGGTTAGCTGATTTTGCAACATTTGTTGGCAGCAGTCCAAGGTGGAGCATATGAACCACTACTTCCCTCTTCTGTAGAAAATTAACGTATGTTTCCTTTTACTTATCTTATTTTTTCAATCATGTCTGAAGTTCCTCCTTGAATTTCAAAAAATTCTGACAGGACTGGATGATCGATTCCAGTTCGGTGTATTGTGGCTTTTTGGTAGACTAGTGTTCAAATCACTGTAAGAGTGACACAAGCTGACAACTGTGTGGGAGGAAAAAACAAAGTGTCACATGTTAGACTTATATTATTATTGAGAAAAACAATAAATTTTGAATTTAAATAGTTATATCTTGTTGGCTTTTTCAATTGATTTAAGATTATTTAATCTAACTCATTAAGGGCAAATATTCTGTAGAAAATTCCTTAAATCTTGAAAGAAAAAGTTCACATAATTTTACGCAAGTCAGTGGTAAAGCTATCAGTTTGCACTTTTTAAGAGTCAGTTATGTGTTTAACAGAAATCCCAGAATCACATTCATGTCTACTGCAGAGCAAGGATTCATCCCTGAACCTCTTATAAACACATTTTAAGGCACTGTGTTACTGTATTTAAAAATTGTGGACATTTTTGTAAACTTTAACACTTTCTTTTATGTTGTTTTATTTTTTGAGAAATATAATAAATACAGTGTTTATAATCATTTACTGTTGCAGGGCGATTGTAGAATCTGACTTTTCAGGAGCGCTTAGCCCCCAGGGCTCATAATAGCTCTTGGCTTCATCAACACAGTGGCCAATGGTATCAGAAGCAGTTGTAATATGGGGGGAAACAATGGTGGGGGGTCTGGGGGTCCTCCTCCATAATTTTTTTAATAGATGCCATTTCCTGCATTCTGGTGTATTTTAACAGGTTGATAAACATTTACATTGTTCTATATAAGTAAACAATGATTCGGTAATTATTTTAGAGAGCAACAATAAGTGAGCAGCTCTCCTTGTGTGCATAGAGCACACTCTCACACATCCTAACCTCGCCCCATTTAAATTACAAAGTACAAACATTTTGTACACAATCAGTTTAGTTTTAACTGATGATGATGATGATGATGATGATGATGATGATGATGATGATGATGATGATGATGATGATGATGATGATGATGATGATGATGATGATGAATTCAATTTATAACGCACTTTTCATTAGTGAAAATCTCAAAGTGCTACACACATTGAATGCTACACACATTCATACACCGGTAGCGGCAGACTACCATGCAAGGTGCTTTCCAGTCCTACCGGGAGCAACTCGGGGTTAAGTGTCTTGCCCAAGGACACAACGACACATGGTGTGGGGAACCGGGATTCGAACCGCCAACCTTCCGATCGGGGACGACTGCCATTACCACTACACCACGGCCGACCCGATCTGATCGTAACAAACAAAGACTTACGTTATGCAACCAGAGCATAGCTTGAAGCTTTAACCTTTAATTTAACCATTAAGCATACAATGTAATTATGACAGAAAATGGAACATTTACTTTCAGTTACTTTCGTACAAATGAACATGTGTGAGTTCCTGTTTATCATTGTGGTAATAAGCTGCTCATGAGGTCAGCTGCTATAGCCTTTATCCATCTTTTACATTTTTCCAGACGTCATTTAGGTTGTAAAATGGAATAAACTTTATTCTGGTGAAGATTCTTCTCAGTCATCCAGGACATGATCAAATCAGATCAATACAAAAACAACTGGATTTTATTTGTAGCAGAAAACGTTTCGCCCTTCATAAATCAACTTTATTCCACCATCAAACGCTCAGAGTAACACGTCTGAATTACACATGTTCCCCACTAAAAATGTTTAATCCTTTTTCTGATGATTTTTCATGAAATCCCTCGGGGTAAGTGGCGTTTACGTTCAGGACAAATTGAGGTTGCTGATTAGTCAGTTGCTGACATGCCAACTGGATTGATTGACAGGTGGTGTCGAGGATCTGATTTTGGTGAATCTAAGGCTTGAGAACTGAGTTTCCTTACAAATCCTAATGGTGGTTTCTTAATTTTTCAGGGGGGCTCAGTTAAAATTTACGGGTGCTTGAGCACCCCACCCAAAGGGAAAAATGGCCACTGTACTGTGATATTTCTGGTTCAGAGCTGGGACCTTCATTTCTCCTTGAGGACCAGGAGGGGAGAAGGCAAAACCTCCACTTCCCGGCAGAAGTCATCCTGTGCCGGTACGGGTCGGATCTGGAAACCGCTGCAGTGGATCACGGTTTCTTCTTTCCACGTGGGCTCGGAAGGACAGGTAGGAGATAATTTCTGTCTGCTGGGTCTTGTTTTTGGTCGGTGCATAATGTCAGGGTTTCAGGCGAAGCTGAACAGGAAATAACCCATATGCAGACAGAAACTCAAGGAGACCAAGGAGTTATATATAAAACATAAATATTTTAATGATATAAATAAACAGCTGACGATGCAACAAAAGACACTTACATGATAAGAGGACATGAGGAACACAGGGGGATACCTGACGATGCACCGACTATAGCTGTGTTTCCATCCATTTTCATTTCGAATTTTGAGCTAATTTTTTTAATCTTGCAAATATGTAAATACAAATTAATGCGAAGCAGAAGTGTTTCCATCTGCTGGCTTGTAGCGCATCTACCAAGCCACGCACAGCGTCATTACTGCAGCACTGGCGAAGAAGGCTCACCAGCGCCTCTACTTTCTCCGCAAGCTGAAAAGGGCTGGAGCTTCAACCCCCATCATGTGCACCTTCTACAGGGGTGCCATAGAAAGTGTCCTGACCAGCTGCATCACTGTGTGGTTTGGTGCATGCACTGCATCCTGCCGCAAGAGCCTCCAGCGCATCGTGAAAGCAGCTGAGAAGATCGTCGGCACCTCCTTGCCCTCACTGCAGGACTTACACAGCAAACGCCTCACTCGGAAAGCCCACCGCATGGCAGGTGATCCCACACACCCACTACACAGCCGCTTTAGACTGCTGCCATCAGGGAGGAGACTGAGGAGTCTCCAGGCTCGAACCAGCAGACTGAGAGACAGCTCTGTTCATCAGGCAGTCAGAATGCTAAACACTCTGCCTGCTCTGCCTCCCCTCCCATTTGAACTGCCTTAACACAAAAAACTTTCTCACACATTACCACTCAACACAAAGTTTTTAACACTGGACCCTGTGTCATCAAACGGGTTATTCACTAAACTCTCGGTCATGTACTCATTCAGTTTGCACTACTTCTCATATTTGCACTAATGTTTGTATTACATTACTGCCTATAGTCATACTACTGTTTACATTCACTGTTTACATTTATTAATACGGTTTACATTTATTACTACTGTTTACATTTACACTACTTTTATCTACACTACTGCAGATACATATACAGCATTCTCTGACTAGCCTTATCTAAGGATGCCAAATGTGCCTTATGTGCCTCACTGCATATGCCACTTTGCCTCTA